>JAVSCE010002194.1:0-23005 GCA_032199065.1 Smutsia gigantea
GGGAGGTGGAGGTCGTATCTGGCTCTTGCGGCTGGAAGGAGGGCTGTGTGGTGCTCTGGGAGCAGTGGCAGTCCAGGGGATCCTTGGGCATTCTCCACCAGGGAATCACTCTTAAGGTCACATCGGCAAGGAGGAGTGGAGTTGCTGCAGTCGGTGGTAATCCTGACATGGGGCAGGGGTAGGACCTCAGCTGGCAGCTGCGACAGGCAGGGCTCCCTCACAAGAACCTCTCTTTCTTTGGTCAGGAAGACACTGCCCTTTACCGGCACCTGGGAACCCTTCTGCGGCACTGTGTGATGGTCACTGCTGCTGGAGAACACACGGAGGAGTTCCATGGGTGAGGGAGCCTGTTGCGTGGGGGTCGCTGGCTCACGTGTCAAGACCTGCCCAGCCCTGCCCATGCACCAGGCTCCACCCAGAGTCTTCACCCAGTGGGTGGAACCAGACATCAGTGTGTTTCCTGGGGGCCTCGGCACTTACAATACATGGCTAGACGAGAGCTGTGAGTCAGGATGGGAACGTGCAGTGGGCCTCGGGTAGGAGCAGTGGACAGTGTGGTTACTCACCCATTCTCTGTGACCTGTGCCTCGGCAGGTCCTAGTTCTCCATATGTCGTCTGTGGTGCTTCAGCCCAGACAGAGGACAGCAGGTTGGGTGTCTGCAGAGTGCCCCTCTGAGCAGGATACCCCTAAGACCAGCCCTCTCTCAGCTCTGGCCACTGGTGCTGCTCCTCAGGCCCCAGACACTGGCTCACATCATATGGGGCCCCAGCAGGACTTAAAAGCCCCCTTCTCCGTCTTTCAGCCATGCGGTGAACCTCTTGGGGAATTTGCCCCTCAAGTGTTTGGACGTCCTTCTCACCCTGGAGCCACTTGAAGGCTCCCTGGAGTTCCTGGGAGCAAACATGGATGTGATTCGTGTCCTCCTCAGCTTCCTGGAGAAGCGTCTACACCAGGTGGGCAGGGAACCCTACTGTGTGGGCTCCCCAGTGGCTCCGGCCCAGGCTTTCCCAAGCAGCTGGGTTCACTGCTTTACACGATATGCACTGGTAAGTAGAGATCGGCCCGGCAGGGTGAGTCCAGCGATTCCTCCAGCTGCTCTGTGGTCCAGCCTGACAGGCCAGACCCCTCTTCCTGAGAAGCACACAGATCCTCCCACACACACTCGAAGCTCTCTGTTGTTCTGGTCACAAGGAAACAGGTTTTCAGAGTCTAGCAGAGTACCTGTGGAGCTCTTTGTGGGTCCCTCTTGCGTGGTCCTCAGAAGCCCCCCCGTCCCTGTTTATGACCCTAGACTCTTAGTGTTGCTGTGCACAAGTGCCTTAGATGGGCATCAGCTGTCCTTCCAAATCTCTGATGGGATCCAGGAACCTTAAGCCAGAGGCTCTCTCAATCCTGCTGCTCACTGGCCAGGGGCTCTTACCAGCTCCTCCAGGATCTAGTAGATGGCCTGTGGGCTAAAGGGCAGGTAGCTCCCTGGGGATCCATGTCACTCTGTGAGCTGGGTCACACACACCTGGCAAGGTATACCCTGGCCGTGACTGTCCTACCACTGCTGGTGGTATTGGGGTCCAGGCAGGTAACTGGGAGGAAACCCAAGTGGGGACAGGAGCTCCCTGCTCTCTGTCCACAAGGCTACAGCATAGAGATTTTGTTGTTTCTTTGGCCACCGTTTTCTAAGGGCAGCTTGTGTGCCTGTGTGCTGACAGCTACACATTGGCTTGCGAGTGAGAAGGTCAGACTCAACGCAGATGAGTGGTTTTCCCAAAGTCACAAGGTAGTGGCCTCCTGAGTTAGGTTCCGTCCCTGACCATCTTGAAAATCTTGAAGCTCCCAGACTCCCCACTGCCTGCACTCGGCCCCTCAGCTGAGGAACAGCAGGGGGGGCCCCTGCCCAGGTACCTCCTTCCAAGACCCTCTGGTGCACATGTAGGCCCCGTCTCGAGTCCGGTAGGGGGCACAGCCCTGGTGACACAGGCTCTTTTGTAGACGCACAGGCTGAAGGAGAGCGTGGCCCCTGTGCTGAGCGTGCTGACAGAGTGCGCCCGCATGCACCGCCCAGCCAGGAAGTTCCTGAAGGCCCAGGTAGGGGCAGAGAGGATGGGGCCAGTCCCAGGCACAGACCCTGGCCGCTCCAGGCCCAGACTGAGGGACGACTGTCCCCCAGGTGCTACCCCCGCTACGGGATGTGAGGACGCGGCCCGAGGTCGGGGAGCTGTTGCGGAACAAGCTCGTCCGCCTCATGACGCACTTGGACACCGATGTGAAGCGAGTGGCAGCCGAGTTCCTGTTCGTCCTGTGCTCCGAGAGCGGTGAGTGCACAGGGAGGGCCAGCCCTGCCTGCTGCCTCCCAGCCCTGCCTGAGTGCTGACCTCCACCTTGCCCCTCAGTGCCCCGGTTCATCAAGTACACAGGCTATGGGAACGCCGCGGGCCTGCTGGCTGCCAGGGGCCTCGTGGTGGGGGGCCGGCGTGAGGGCCAGTACTCGGAAGATGAGGACACAGACACGGATGAGTACAAGGAAGCCAAGGCCAGGTGTGTGCTCCAGCACTCAGCCTCCTCTCAGTCTATATTCCTGCTCCTGTGAGGTGGGTGGGACAGGTTGACAAATGCCTGAACCTTCCTGGATCAGATACCTGCTCCTGAATGACACTATCCTGACTTCAGCATGTTTTGCTGAGAACACAGGCTGAAAGGACCAGGCAGTCTGGGGCACCAGCTGGTCAGCTGTTGCTCCTGGAGGGAGGAGTCTTACAGTTGCCTTGCCTCCCCCACCCCCAGGAAAATGGGTTTCTTGCCAGTCTAGGCCCATGCAGGAAGCCCTGGGACCTGACCCACCCCATGCAGCCCCCTCCTGTGCTGGAGAACTTCTAATGCATTCCCCACACCCCCTTTCTGGGAAGCAGCATCAACCCAGTGACTGGGAGGGTGGAGGAAAAGCCGCCTAACCCCATGGAGGGTATGACAGAGGAGCAGAAGGAGCACGAGGCCTTGAAGCTAGTGAGCATGTTTGACAAGCTCTCCAGGTACGTGTGGGGCACAGAGAAGGGAGAATGGGCCCGCATCCTTATTGTGAGCCCCAGTGGGTGGGGTCAGAGCTGGGCTTAGGATCCTGGCAAGGCTGCATTACTAATGTCAGGTATTACCTGCCCCGGGGGAAATCCCCTAGGGAAGGGTTAGGGTAAGATCAGTGTTGTGTCCATTCCACAGATGATATAAACTGAGACTCAGAGAAATTAGGAGACTGTCTAAGGTCTCAAAACCACTAGGTAGCAGGGAGGATCCAGGCCTGACTGACACAAGTCTGCACCCAGGCTTCAGCAAATAGGAGCAGCTTGGTGGGACAGGTCAGAGCAGGGCCGGTTCCCCAACCTCATCGTGCCTTTCTTCCATAGGCACAGAGTCATCCAGCCCATGGGCATGAGCCCCCGGGGTCAGCTCACATCCCTGCAGGACGCCATGTGCGAGACCATGGCGGGGCAGCTGTCCTCAGACCCAGACTCGGACCCTGACTGAGCATGGCCCCCCTTCTGCTCCCCTTCAGAACTGGTGCTGCTGGCAGAGATGTCCTTGGGACTGTGACCCAGGGAAGCCATGTCCAGCTTAGAGAACCCTCTTTACTTGCAAAGTTCTTGTCATGATTTACCTCTGGTCCAATTTCTTATCTCTGGGACTGCAAGGGTCTTGTCCTGGGAACTCTGGGAATTCAGCCTTGATTTCTGCAAATGAAGTGGTTTCTTGGATGTGTGCAGAGGCTGCTGCCTCAGGGCAGGACTTAACTGCACACACTAATGAACTCATGGGAGGGCAGGGGCTAATAAGTACATGCATGGCTTACTGGCCCCAAGCAGGTGTGTCAGGCAAGCACTGCATTTCACAGGGGAAAAGAACCTGCTAGCAACTTTATGTACTAACGTCAGAAACACTTCCAAGGTGTGCTGTGCTATTTCTGTCCCCACTGAGCTAGAGACTGGCGGCCTCTTCTACATTCTCAGTCCTGGCTCAGCCGCCTCCTGCAGCATCCACTGCACCTGAGTTCTCACTGGTTGTGACATCAAATCTCGATGCTTCCCCACTGGCTTAGAACATAAATACACGGAGGAAAATGCCCCCTGTAAACCATAATTTTGCATTTCTACCACATGCCACAAGTGTCACGGGAACATCATCCTGAAATGGAGTTTTAGGCCAGAATGTTTATGTGTGAGAAAGTAAAATACCAAGTAAAGGAACCAGTAGAAATAAGTTAATCTCGTTCTTTCCAAAATTCAATGCTTTTCCTAGATCACCACTAATATCTTTTGTTGTCCTGTGGAATGAGACCACCAGACCCCCTTCTGGGGAGTCTGTCAGTCAAATCAGCTCTAGGTGCGGTCGTGGAAGGGTCCGGGGGGGGGGGGATACAGGATGCTAGGAAGGAGTGTGCACATGGCAGGGGTGGGGGCAGCTGGGGACCAGGTATGCCCGGGAGAACCTTGTGCCAATCCCAGTAGAAGGGGTCTGTGCAGGAGCAGGAAGCTCAAGACAAGTTCTGCCCAGACGGCACGGTGGCCTGAGCTCAGCAGGTGGGCAGGAGCCAGCCAGTTTCAGAGCAATGCCGTTCACATTTAGAAGCTAGTTCTATAGCTAGGAGACACGAGGAGGTGGCTTTTTAACCACCTGCAATGGTCTGAATATGAACTGCTGTGGGGAGGCTGATGCGGGCATCAGGGTAGAAGGACCAGGGCGTGTTGACCTCCGGTTAGGTGCTGAGGGCTGTCAGCTGGAAGAGTGCTAGGCCCTCCAAGGTGAATCCAGGGATAAGTGTTCTCAGTCTTCAGATTGTTCCAACAGAGGGGAAACCACCACACACCCCTAAAGTCATCTCCACATTCACAGTCAACACTTGCCTTCTCTCTGAGACACAAATGAAGCAATGCTCAATCTTCAAAGTGTATTTCATGCCAGAAATGAAGGGCAAGCATTCTGTAACTAAAAACAGCTCTGTCAAGAATATGCTAGAAGACCCTAGTGCATTACTTGGGACCCAGGACCACACTTTGGGATGTGACGGGCTGCGTGGTCCATGATGGTCTAACAGGCAGAAATGCTGACCCTGCCCTTCAGGTGGAGGTCTGGGATTCCAGCCAGTCTGAGTTCAAAAGGGTCACCCCAGAGGACAGCTTTTGGCCTTAACAGCTTCAGCAGACTGACATTAAATAGCATAAAGGTAGGCAGGCAGCTCCTTGGTGGCTGGTGTGGCTCTGAGCATAAACTCAACCATCCAGCACAGCTCATAACAGGGAAGACGTCCTGTTGCAACCTCAAGCTCTATTCCTCGGGGCACATGTTGTGGTTTTCCTGAAGTTTACAAAGCTGCCCAGGCATACGATCACATCAGAAATGGGCAGTGACCTCCCTTGAAACCATTTCTGGTGTGGGGGCAGCCATCACCCTCCTTGCTCATCCACCGAGCTGGAACACAAAAGAGAAAAGCAATCAGTTACCCAAAAGCAAACCTAGGCAGGCCTGCAGATCTCAGTGTCTGGCCTCAAACCCTCATAAAAGGGAAGCTTTTCTGTCTCTACGTATATTGCTGTTAAGCCAAGTGAAGACAGTGCCAATTGGACTGTACAAAGCTGGGTAGCTAAATGGAGAGCCTTTTGGCTTTTTGGTTTAAATAGCCAACTGAAACATGCTAAAGCTCAGGTGCTCGAGAATAGTCACTACTTGGAAAAGTAACTCAAGACTAACTCATCCAATGTTTATTCTTGAAGAGCAACTCTTTTTAAACAAACAAAATTTAAATAAAATCACACCCCACTTCACATAAATGTCTGTGAAACCAGAAAATAGGTAAAATCCCACAGAAGTACTTCCAAAAATCCATAGGGGCCACTTGACTTAATCTTGCTGTTGTGTATAAGTAGCAAGTGAGAGCCTGTAGGGACCCCCATGCAAGCTGCTGGGTGGGTCTGCCCTGTGAGCAAACACCTGCTGCCACTCCTCATGTGCAAAGTGCAAGCTTCGGTATCAGCCAGATTTGCTGCTCCCATAAAGTGACCCAGCAAAGTCTCTGACATTCACAGGGCTTCATTTCCCTCCATATAAGGAGATGGGAAATGGCACCAGCCTATATACGAGCCATAGGGGCCACAGGGCTGGAAGTAAGAGTGAACGAAGTCGGATACCTCTTATCAGAGGTGTGAAGCCTCTTATCCTTAGTAAGCCTTGCAACTGTGACATGATGGGGTGCAAACTCCAGGTGGCCTGGACCTGCAATCCTCTCCCCATCCCTGCCCACTTGGCGCCAGGTTCTCCACCTCCAAACAGGTGGTCAGAATCACAAGACCCGATTCAAAACCGCAGAGAGGCCGGGCAGCACCTGGCACCAGAACTGCCTGCCCGGATCAGCTACTATTGCTCTAGCCACATGGTTCAACACCACGTGGGTCCGGACCCCACAGCTGTGAAGGGGGCAGTCCCTCAGATGGCCCAGCTCAGCAGTCTTTACCTTCCCCTCTTCCTGCCGCATGAGCTCCTGCATCTCCTCCGTCCAGCCCAGAAGCTCCACCAGCTTTTCCACGCTGCGCACCACATCCCCCAGTTCAACCACATCCGTACGGCGAGGACGCCAAGCCAAGGACCCCACCAGGTCCCGGTTGATGAGCAGTCGGGGCACCGAGCTCCCCACAGCCTCAGACAAGCTGGCAAAGGGCTCCACCTGGAAAATGGCCCAAACATGAGGACACGGTACCCAACCCCGAGCACCTGAGGGCCTTGGGGGATGGCACAGACTGACGAGATGGATGCAGCAAGGACCCACAGGCCCTCGTCTCTTCCAGTCATGCTGCAGCTGTCTCATCTCGATGCCTCATTTCCACCCTCCATCCACATCCACCTTTCTGCTCCCCACATCTGCCTCTGTGGGTCCCCCGCCCAGGCTCACGCGGGCTCAGCTCCAGCAAGGACACACAGTCCGGGCTGCCCTCCCCCACACCCTGTCTTGTCCCAGCACACCAACTTCACACAACACCGCCCGTCTGTCTGCTAAGGACCTGGTCCCACACCGAGGGTCCTCGCGTGCCCACAGACAGGGTGGTTGTCCCGCCTCCACAGCCTTCACCATCCAGACCTCCTGAGAGGCCTCACTCAGTGCCTCTGGGCTTCTTCATCCAGCTCCCAAATGAAATTTTCACTCGAGTAATAAGGTAAAAAATGGAGATTACTAAATGCTATTGAGACTGGCCCTTTATCTGGGAGGAAAGTGCTCAATTCCTGCCATCACTGAAAAAATATCAAATGGATTAAAGATTTTAAAAAGACAGTTCTTTTTAAATAACGGAGCAGGGGAGGGTGCTGCATGGAGGAAATGCTGTCCCTGTCTATTCATGACTTGGCACCAGAGGGTCAGAACATCCAACTGCTGTCATTCACACCCATCACTGCTGGCTTCTCCTCACCTGCTACACATTGTGCAGGCAGTGTTTCCTTAGCTGGCACCCTCACCTTCAACTCACCTCCTGAGCACCTGGGGCCCACCCCACCAGCCCCCACCTCTGCTGCCTCGGCCACCAGCCTCCTCCCTGCACACTCTGTGCACCACCAGGTCTGCCGACAAACCTCCAGGGAAGTCCCAAGGATGAGCAGCAGATCTGCCATGGGGAAATCAACCACATGCAGCATGAACCTCTGGGGTAGCAGCTCCCCAAAGAACACGATGTCCGGCTTCACAATGCCAGTGCAGACTGGGCAGCAGGGCACCCTGCCCTCCATCATGTCAGCCTGGGGCAACACAAATAGAAAATGGGCCCAAGGAAGATCGCAGAGCACACTTTAAAAGGAAAAGGCAGGAGCAACTGGAGACATTTACAGGCCTTCACTGTAACCAAGGGTAGTATAATGAGCCCCAAGGTAGATAACGAGCCGAGCTTCAGCAACTGTTCACATTTTGTCAGTTTTGCTTCATATACCATCAAAACTTGGAAGCACATCCTGGAGACCACATGGTCACCAGAGACACCCAAGTGCTAAGGAAATACTCAATACATTACACAGGCCTCAGAAGGCACTCTGTAGGCACTTGGCCTGTAAGGTAGTGTGACACTGGTCCCTGATTTTAGCTGAAGTGACAGTGACTAGAAGACATTCAGGTCAGCTTCAATCCACTGGCTGGAGGTACGAGAAACAGCATTCGCCACAGCTCTTCCTGGCTGGCCAAAGCGAGGAGGATGCACAGTACTATTACACCCCACTACACCTGATTTAGTGTTAAAGGAGGAAGCCCAGGGAAGAAGCATTTGGCTGAGACACAGCTTGACAGTTAAATGGGATTTACATTGCAGGATGAACCCAAAGAGACCCAGCAGAAACAATGGGTAAATGAAGCAGACTACAGAAAGACTTAGCTGTTATCAGATAAGGTTAAAGCAGTATTATGTTTAAGTTTAAGGAAAAATGAGACAGTCTAGAAATGTGTATTGGAGGTATAAAAAATAATGTAGATTTGATTCTATAGCACCTTACTATGCTGATGGACAGTGACTGTAAAGGAGTATGTGGTGGGGACTGATAATGGGGGGAGTCTAGTAACCATAATGTTGTCCATGTAATTGTACATATGTATATATATATATATGTATGTATGTATTTATATAAATAACAACGTGGATTTGAAAAACCAAACATAACCACACAGAACATCCAGTAATAAAAAGTAGAGTAATGAAAATGAAAACTCGTGGAAGGGCTTTATTCTACACAGCAGAATAGAACACTGATAAACTGGAAATAGATCAAAGGAAATTTCTCAGAATGGAACATACAGAGGAGCAGCCAACAGCTGTGGGCAAGAGGGTGAGAGCGTCTCCTGGTGTGTCTAATCCACGTTCCAGTGGTGGGGTGTGGGGGTCAATGTCTAAAGAGAAAATGGACAGTTCCAGCAATGATAAAAGAGAGAAAACCACACAAGCAGAAAACCTTACAAATTTAAAGCAGAATAAACAAAAGGAAATCCATATAGAGACACACCACAGTAAAGTCCAAAACTCCAAAGACAAAGAGAAAAGTTTTGAGAACATGCAGAGAACAGACAGCGACAAACTGACTCTAAAGTCTACATGGAGAGGCAGAGGACACAGAAGAGCCAGCACAACGCTGACGGAGAGCAAAGCTGTAGGGACAGCACCTGATGGTGGCGTTGGTGAGAAAAACGGGTCGGCGGGACAGCAGACAGCCCAGGAAAAGGACCCCCTCAAAAACACTCACTCACCTTTGACAAAGGAGCCAAGGCGATTCCACGGAGCAGAGAGTTTGCTGAGCAACTGATGCTAGAACTAGACTTGTGAAAAAATACATAAATAAAGGGAAACCTCACCAAAGTGGAGTTCAGAGGATAGAGGGGGGAGCCCTACCCTGCCACTTCAGTTACAGGAAAAATCTCATTTACAAACCCCAACAGAAACAAACACTCACGAATTACAGCCCAAACAGGGCAAGATGCACACGGCATCCCCTGTAAGAAACTGACTACCTCTGCCAGTGAGGAACCATCACCACCCTGGACTCTTGCTTTTCTCCAGTGGACTTTCTTCGAAATAATCCCTCCCAACTTCCTCCTCCTTTTCCATTAAATAACGTGCCTCCCCTTTGCTGGACCTGCCTAAGGTTTTGCCATAGCTTGCTTGTCCTGAAATGCAATTCTCTGCTGTTCCTGAATAAATCCATTTTGCTGGCAAAATAACTGACAGTTGTAAGGGTAACCTTACTTGACACAGAGAAAACCCCCAAGAGCTCCGGGGCTTGTGAGCACACAGGTGAGGTGCCCACAGCCGGCAGCTCACTGCTTTCCTGCCGAACCTGGAGCTGGAGGGTCCGTTTTCTCCTGGATTTCGACCTTCGCCATCTTTGCCTTTTGAGCTCTTCCAGGCTTTATTTGGGACCTGCTTTAAGGCCTTGTTCTTTCTGGGACTACTTGTTTGGCCTTTGGTCCAATTCCTTTTTGAAACCATACTGTGGAACTGTGCTGCTTAGGAATATTCCTTAATGCTCTAGAGCAAAACCTCTCAGGAATAGGATCCCATCCATCAAAGTACTTTGAGGGGACCCCCAAAGCATTTCTGGGGCCAAAGCTAGTTTTGTGTTTAAAAGCCATGAGCTCTCCTTTGTTCACACTTCTAACTAAATGGACCAACGTAACTAAAACTGATTTAGGGCACCAATGGCTATTAAATATGGGGAACTTTGGATCTCCCTAAACCTAGCCTTCCAAACCTGAATTCAACAGCATGGCTCTAAAATAGTCAAAACTGAACAGAGCACCTATGTTAATTGGTATAAGTCCGGGAGGAGGAAATGCCAGGGCAAAAATACCTTTAAAACCAAAATCAGTCAAAGGGAGAAATAAAGTTTAAAATCCGTTTATTGCTTACAAACTGCAGTCCAGGCCATTTCTCTTTCCTGCTCCAGCAGAAGCAAAACCAGCCCTCCCCCTCACCTCTCAGGTACAGATAAGCCCTCCCTTGCCCAGGTAATTACCCATTGATATGGAGGTGAACTTCTCTTCACCCCTGAGGAATGATGCAAATGGGCTAAAGCCATACTTCTCTCCATCCTTGAGTGCCTATTGATATGCAGATGTACTAAAGCCAGGAGAGATATTCTGGAATTACAATTTTACCCACAATTGGTATCTTGAAGCTTTCAAATGTTACCAGGAATCTAAAATTGCCTGTCTGCAAGATGCAATTTCTGGACTAACTACACAAACCAACAATTGGAAGAAGCCCAAATGGCTTGGGAGACCTCTTCTTCCCCTCCCGCATACCCTTTGTCCCCAGACATGCGGCAGCCCCCTCGGGCTCAGGTCCGCCTCCGGCGACATTTTCCTCTGCTCCCTCCTCACTGTCCCCACCTCCTCTGCTCCCTCCTCTCCTGATGGACTAGAACCTGTCTTGTAGAGTTAAGTCTTCTGAGGATCCAAATAAACGCCAAGTTTCTCATGTTCCCTGGACTAAGG
The DNA here is from genome assembly GCA_032199065.1 of Smutsia gigantea. Classification (NCBI taxonomy): domain Eukaryota; kingdom Metazoa; phylum Chordata; class Mammalia; order Pholidota; family Manidae; genus Smutsia; species Smutsia gigantea. Next base: position 10,996 of record JAVSCE010002194.1, read on the forward strand.
CTGAAATATGAGCCATAGTCAAAGAGTTCCCTAAAGTGACTGAGGAACCCATAGGCTTGCTGAGTTCAACATAGCTTTTCAAGCTTACCAACCTGGTTTCTCAGATTCATATTAATTAATTAACCCACACGCTTGTTGCTGACGGCCAGGCCAAGTACTGGCTGAAAGCAGCCTGATGGGTACATCCTATCCTGAAAGGGATTAGGAGAAACAGTCTCTTAACTTTCGGCAAGATGCTGGAACACTCGCTGGAAATCTCCAGGGAGCAATTGCAGTTGCTTTTCCTAAGCCTACTGATTGGAATAAAATTCAGGTTTCCGTACAAAGCCTGATGCACCTGTTCATGACTATGACGACTGACTTCAGATTCAAAGAAAACCTTGGTCTCCTTTAGACACTGAATCCAGCCCAGCAGCATGTCACTCTATTAAACAGGCTAAAACCTGGATCTTAACCTGTAAGTTAAAAGGACTAGGGCAGAATGGAGATCTGAATGGACTGGAGCCTGTCCACTCCAATTTAGCTGACCTGGCAAGCCAGCATGCTCACACCCTAGGAGTCACCTAAAACAGGAATGCTAACATCCCAGCTTTCAACTCTGGCAAGCAAAGCAGCCCTGGCCTCGGAGCACTAAGGCGGCCCCGGTAGTGGGGCCTCAGCAGAGTCCTGTCTCTGAACCTGTTCCCTTTTGTTTGGGCCCTGGAGAGAGACACAACCCTTCCTCCTTAGTTCCTTTGCCCTGTTCATTTACAGGGCCGAGATTTCTTAGAAAAATGCCAGGCTGTAATAATTTCTTTCCCCCAAAAGGGGGAAATGATCTAGAATTTGACATTAGTAATCAAAATGGCCAACCAGGGGACTTAAATGACACTTTGACACCTTTGATTTGCTGTCTCTGGCAGCAGCACAGCTGAGTCCGTGGACACTGATCATCCGTTCCCGCAGGATCAGCCGACATCCTCCTTGTGAGCAAATCCGCCGGTGACATTCCAGAATTTACAGTGCACCCCCATTAAGATTCAAAGAGATCCCTCAAAATATCTCCCCAGAATTAATCAATACCGTATGGATAAACAAGCCCTTTTAAGGCATCGAGCCCAGAATAGAGGATTACAGGCTCAGGGCCCCATCATCCCATGCATCCCATGCCCTAGTCCTACTGACACCCCTATTTTACCTGTGAGAAAACCCAAAGGCCAAGGATGGAGGCGTGTCCAGGACCTCCGAGCAGTCAATTACCTGCTATCCCCGGGCACCCTGTTGTACACGAGCCCCACAAGCTGCTGACATCCGCCCCCCCAAACACACATCAGCCACTGTAACTGACCTACAGCGCTCCGGCTGGTAAGGGCCACCAGCACCGTCTTGCTTTCGCTTGGGAAGAACAGAAATCCACCTGCACAGTGACGCCCTTACTTTCCACAACCCTTAATGGCTGAGCTGGAGGATGGAAAGTGTTCTGTGTGCTCCACCGGTTCCTAAGCGCAGATAGATGGTCTGCTTCCCTGCTCTCTTCTCAAACCTCTGCATGGGAAGACAGCGCCTGCCTGTTAGAGCTTCCAGCCTTAGAGGAGCATGAAGTCTCCAAAGAAAAATTGCAGTCTGCTCAAACTCAGGTTCAATACTTAGGACATCTGATCTCGGGACAAGGACTACATTTGGATTCAGGGAGGCTTCATGGCATCATCCCAAACTTCCCAAAACCTAAACCGAAGCACCTCTTACAAGGTTTCATTGGGCTGGCTGGCTACTGCTGGAACTGGACCCAAACTTCTCTCTTAAGGCTCAGCCTCTATACGCCTTACTAAAACAATGAACCCGACCATTATTTGGAAAATATGGGTGACATAGGTTTCGGGACCTTAAAGAGAAGCCTAATAACCCCCCGCCCTTGGACACCCTAACCATAACTTCATTTTATCCTCTTTGTGTGTGAGAAGTAAGGGAACACCCTTGGGTCCTCACCAAAAAAGCATGGGGACTGTCATCGACCTACAAGGTGTTTGAGCCCACACCTGGGCCCTGTGGCACCAGGACACACTCTTGCCCCAGAGCCACTCCTGCCACTGCCCTTTTAGTTAAGGCCACTGAAGAAAAATCACAGGACGCCCCTTAACCATCCCCGTAGCCAAGGGTAAAACCACAAGCATTTACACAGGTAGTCCGTGTGCCTGCAGGGCACCTCGTGACTTCGGAAAGTCACGCAGAGAGCAAGGCTTCCTTACTACCAATAGGGATAAGATAAAAAACGGCTCCTACGCCCAACATTTATTAGATGCCATGCTTCTGCTGGCTGCTCTGGCTAGCATAGGTTCCTGGGTATTCCAGACTCAGCCCCCTGTTGGCCGAAGGAAGCCACCTTGCTGATATTTCTGCCAGAAACACTGCTGTCAAGGAAACCAACAGCCAAACCATGTCATGATCCGCAGGGATGGTCTCCCAGGTGGTAATTCAGAATAAGTGAACAGAGATGTCCAACAGCTGGCCCCAGTAGAGGAATAATGATACTAGAAATCTAATAATTGTCGAATTGATGAAAAGAACTCGGCTTGGACCAGTGACAATCTGGCCCTACCAGAAAATCTGAAATTCTTCCTGTTTACCGTGGTGCATGCATTAATCCATTGGCCTACTGACAAAACAATGATAGTGCTACTGACTCAGTATTGGTGGTGAAATATTAATAAGGCCATAAAAAGTGCCTACTTTTCTTGCCCCACTGTCCAAAATACAACCCAGGGAAACCTGTCTGCACAAATGTGTTTCATGCAGCTTCTCCGTCTCATAGGTACAAATATGGTTTAGTTGTATTTTGCATGTTTTCCCACTGGACCAAAGCTCTTCCTGGTAGACAGGCCACTGCTTCTTCTCTGGTCAAATTCTGGTAGAAAGGACCATCCCTCCCTGGGGAGCCCCCTCAAACTTCATAGCGCATCAGGAACCCATTTTACTGGGTCAGCTGCTTTGGCGGGTCTGTGCTGTCCGGCGGCTTTCACCACACTTCCGCTGCGCACACCACCCTCAGTCCTGGGGGACAGCCATACGCACTAACAGCACCATAAGGCTCAGGTGGCAAGATATGTAGACAATCCAAACACCTTGGCCAACAGCGTAGCTGTTCATCCTTCTAATCTCAGAACCACCCCTTTGGGATTCATAGACTTTCACCCTTTGAGCTGTTGCGGGACGTCCAGCGCATGGGGCCCTGCTTTGTTTGACCCACAGCTGATAAAGACCATATACTTCAGGACTGTGAAAGGGTGATGGCCTCTACCAAAAATAACCATGCTTCGGCAGAGCAGTCTTTTCACAGTGCACTCCCAGGAGACAACCTTAACCATCACACCTAACCTGGAAACATCATCTCCTGGATAAGGCAACCCCAGAAATATGTTTCAGCCTCACTTGAAAGGGCCTCATCAGGAACCGCTAACCACTCCGTGTGCCGCCAGACTCCAAAAAAAATGACTGTTGGAGTCACATGACATCTTAAGAGAGCACCAAACCCTGACTGGGCCTCATCTCCCTCCAGTGACCCGAAAATAAAAATTTCCCAGAACTGAAGCAGATGACATCTGATAGGACAGCTTTCCCAAGACATCTGGACCAGGCTTGATAGCACGTCCAACATTTGCAGAGTCTCTTTTTCATCTGGACTAGTAACTGACTGTGGATACTTATCCTGATTCATGGTTACTGAATTTACAACTTTAGCGGCTATATTATTGATAACACAGTTGGTTTCATGGAAGCTTAACGTGTGGAGGCATGGATAACTCTGAGTTTGCCTCTGTAAGAATTTTTCTTCCCTAAATCAAAGTACCAATACATATTTTCAGACCCGCTTCCTGGCTTAGAACCATCATACAATCTGTAATCATCATGTTATGTTGGATTCCGAACTCATTGCCTGTCAAACTTTTGCAAAAACGAAGTCCCAATAGAGAGATGACCTCCAGTGCTTATGATCTCGATATATATTGACTTCAGATGGGACGTGCCTGAGCGTTTGCCCTCCTCCCCCTCCTCGTTACTTGAATGTGACCTCAGTAGGTTTCCAAACTGTAGTTTCCCTGATGTGGGACATGCCACCCAAGAAAAGTCCTTCCTAGCACTTAGGGACAAAAGGCCACTGAATTAAGAACACCTGACCCTAGATCAGTGGTGCTTTCCAAGAAACGGGGAAATAAGGAAAAGTGATACACGGAAGCCTCACTGACACAGCCAGGGAAGGGGCAGCGGCACCACTCCATGCCAGTCACAGGGAGGGCCAACCGCCGACCCCAACAGAGAGATCATCCCAGTGAGCAACACCCACACGCAGATCAGAGGGCCTAGTCTTGGCCCTTGCGCCTTTCAAAGGCCTAAATGCAAAACGTGCAACAGTCGACTTCTAAAAGGTAACAGGAGAAAATCCAGGTGATTCGGGGTTTGGCAATGAGTTTTCAGGTCCAACACTATTGAAAACCGTACACGATTAAGTCAGACTGCATTAAGCACCTCTGCTCTATAAAAGACACTATCAAGAGAATGAGAAGACAAGCCACAGACTGGAAGAAAATATTTGCAAGAGGCATATATGATGATGGACTGTTACCCAATACATAAAGAACCCTTAAAACTCATGGGATATAATGAGTCATAAGAAACACGTATTTAGTCACTCAGATGACCAAAGATATTTCTCAGGTATATTTGGTCTTCATCACAGTTCCTGAAAACACTTCGGAGTCTTCAAAGTAAAATGGGTGTTTTTGTCATGTTCAGGAGAAACTTCTGGACTCCCACCCAAGGGCGGGGCTGGAGGCTGATTCAGCCAATGGCCAATAATTTAATCAATCGTGACTGTGCAATGACGCCCTCACAAAACCCATGAGAAGAGGCTTTTGCCCTCTCTCTCTGCTCTGCTTGGCCGGCTTTGCTTGGTTGGATCCTGCTTCTTGGTCGGAGAGAGCTTCTATGCCCGGGGAACCAGAATGTCTTCACATGCCACAGAGCTGGGCCCCAAGCTCCAGGAGGGCAGAAGCTCCTTTATTTGGGACCTCACCCTATGTCCCTCTTCAGCTGGCTGTTAACTTATAACCTTCATGGAAGCCTTTATTAAACTGGTAAATGTAAGTGTTTTCCTGAGTTCTGTGAGCCGCTCTAGCAAATTAATTGAACCTGAGCAGGAGGTTGTGGGAACCTCCAATCTGTAGCCAGTAGGTCAGAAGCACAGGTAACTGCCTGGGGCTTGAGACCAGCACCTGGACTTGGGGGCAGAGGGAAGTCTTGTAGGATGGAGCCCTTAACCTGGGGAATCTGGTGCTGTCTCCAGGCAGATAGCATCAGAATTGAGTTGAGTTCTCAGAAACACTCCTGGTGTTCAAGAATTGCCTGGTGTAAGATTGTGTGGGAAGCCCCCTCCCACATACTTACACACATTGGCATCAGGTCTGTGTGCCCAAATGAAATTATACTACTATTACTGCTGTGTATAATATTGTTATCCTTACACATATATGAAGGGAAAAAATACACCATTGCATTTGGTGTTGGACGAATGGGAATCACAACATAAAGAAAATGAGAAGCCCAATTAAAAAATGGGCCAAAAACCACAACAGACACCTAACCAGACACAAGACGGCGAATGTGCACGTTAAAGACGTTCCATATCTGAGTTGCCAGGGACATGAGTGCAAATTAAACACCCATGAGACCCCACTGCACTGTACCTATGAGAGTGGCCCAAATCCAGAACACTGACACCTTGAATGCTGGCGAGGACGAGGCACTGCAGGGACCCCCACTCACCATGGGTGGGAACGCAGGTGGTGCAGTCGCGTCGGGAGAGTTTGACGGTTCCTTACAAAGCCAAACACACTCTTACCACGCGATCCAGCAATCACACTCCTTGTATTTGCCCAGAGCTGAAAACTACATCCACACAAAACCCCACACATGGATGTTTACAGCTGATTTATCTGCCAAGGCGTCCTTCACAGGTGACAGACAGACTGTGGGCCATCCCGATGATGGGATGTTATTCGGCACTAAAGAGAAACGCGCCATCGGGCCAGGAGAACACACGGAGGGCCCTCACACGCACAGGATTGTGGGAGAGAAGCCGACCTGGGAAGGCCACACGCTGTGTGAGCCCACGTCTGTAACACTCTGGAAAAGGCAACACTGTGGGCGGTGGGGGGTCAGTGGTGGCCAGGGGCTTGGAGGAGGGAGAAAATGGGGTTGACTAGTGGCTGCAGGATGAAGTGTTGTGGGATTTACAGAGATGGCGGCTGCGTAGCACTGAATGTACCAGTGTGAGGGACACGCCCACTCTGAAATGGGAAATTCTATGTTGTGAGTTTCTCCTCAAGAAGAACAGACAGATTCCTCTGCCACGCTGGTATTTCAGTTTCATTTTTAGTTAAGATTCTCCACTCCATCCTATTCTACCTGAAGAAACCATCCTATGGAAATATTCACAAAGTACACAGGACTGTAAGCATGGATATCACTGCTGTGTTATATTTAATAGTAAAAATTACAAACATCAGAAAAGAAGCCTCAGTAATACTCCAGCTACTAAAAACCGTAAACAGAGATGTAGATATAAACATAAGATGTCCATGTTGCTTGGTAACAAAGCAAGTTATAGAATATTAAGCTTAATGATCTCATTTACTGAAAAAAAAAATAGTAACCATGTACTGTAGGTACACAGGTATGTGGGTATTTTTTAAAAGGCCTGGAACATTGTACACCAAACTTAAAAGTGGCCTATAGGCACTGACTGAAGGGAAATTCCTTTTTTCCTGCACATTCTGTACGGCCTTAATTTTTACAGTATGTATTGCTCTATTTTAAAAATAACATTTTCACACTATTACTGCTCTGCTGTCCTCCCAATGTGATTCTTACAAAACACTATTTCTCCAGATCACTCCCACTGTGAAACACAGAAGGGAGAGAACCATCCACGTGACAACTCACCCAAAAGTCCTTCCCTGGGGAGGGTCTTCGGCAGACAGTGCAGGTGGCAGAGGCAAAGGACCCGTGCGCTTCAACCAGCTTTGAGGCAGGGATGCCAGACACTGAAATTCAAACCAAAGCTAAGAGCTGCTGCCTCCAGCGTGGGCACACAAGCCCCAAATCACAATCTCTGGGCTTGGCAGGACCCCCAAGAGTCACAGCCCTTAGTGGAAGCCTCTATTACCTACAGATGGCACCCCACTGACCAGAACTAGCACTGCGAGGGGGGCTTCCAGATGAAGCCAAGTCACAGTTAAAACAAAGAAACATTTGATATATATTCAGATAAAATTAATCTAATCCCAGCGAAAACATTTTCTAATCTACAGACAGCAAGTACAAGTTAGAAAATAATATAAATACAATAAATTTCCCCAAAACTTCGCTTCCAAACTTACTATGAAAGTCATGTCACCACTTCAGCTTCTGAGAAGCTGCAGAAGGCAGACTTGGCCCCAATTGCAGGCACTTCCCCCTGTCCCCTTTGCTGTCCCAACTCCACGATGCTGAATTCCCCCTGCCCCCTTTGCTGTCCCAACTCCACGGTGCTGAAGCCCACAGCCAGATGCTCCCACCATCCCACAGGATGCACCACTGCATCTCCAGGAGAAGCCATCACCCCACAGATGTCTATGTGGTTTCAAGCTGAATGTGGTTCCAGAATCGTCTGGCAAGGAAACATTTTCCTGGAGCCAAGGTGACTCCTGTCAAATCTCAAGACATATGCAGCCTGGCTGAGCTGCTGCTGGCTTGCTGAGAGCTGACTGTCAAGACCTTCTGTATCACTGTGTGTAAGAAAAAGGCCCAGTAAATGCTTCCCTGAGATGCACAGCCGGAGGGCGGCACCATCTGCAAGTCCCTGGATGTGGTCACCATCTAGACAGCCAAGAAACCATCACACAAGGAATCTGATGCTATAAAGGAATTAGTGATTTCTTTGTGTGATAAATGTCATAGCTATGTTTTAAAAAGTTATCTTCTAGAAATACCCGTTGATGAGTTCATGCATTATTTACTGGGTAAATCTGGGAGGGATCTGCTTCCCAATAACCCAGGACTGTAGGGCAGGGTGGGGGAGGACACAGACAGAACGCCTGGTGTGACAAGGTGATGTTGGCATGAGGACTCATTACCTCCCTCGCTTCATTTCTGTGTGCTCAGAAAATTCCATAATAAACTTTTTTACAAGGAAATCATTGTATCAGTTCAGCAAAACTAGAAGCTCCCTATGTCATCTTTACTTCTATCCAAAACTCACAGCCTGGCAGGCATGCCACAAAAATGGGTCTGTGGGTGAGATCTCAGCAGTGAGCCTTCAACACACAGCAGACCCTTCCGCTGGGGACAAAGGCTCAAAATCAGTCATGAGGATGGAGTGAAAGCACTAGGCTGCAGCCCCACCTGACAACAGATAGCTGAGCCCTTCCCACAGGAGGCCGGGTGTGAGGCCGGAGAGCTCACCTCTCTCTAGCCCGTCGATGTTCTGTGTGTACAGCCGCAGAAGCAGCCCCTTGTCGTGCAGCAGTCGGAAGAAGTAGTGAGTGACGTTGGGCCTGTACTTTCCAGGGTACAGCTCCCTGGCCAAAGTGAAGAATGGCTTCGGGTTGTGGTGGAAGAAGGAGAGATCGAAGATGGCCTCGGGGTACGGGATCTCATACTGCCCCAGGTTGCTGTACAGGCCACTCCCTGGAGATCTGCAGAGAGAAGCTAGGGGCTTTGAGCCTCAGGTGAGGGCAGGATGCGGGGCAACCCCCAGGGGCCCAGGAGAAGCGTGCGGCACCTGAAGTCTGGGATCCCGCTAGGTGTGCTGATACCTGCCCCCACCATGCCCACCACCTTCTGGCAGGCTCCAGCTCGGATCAGTTCAGCCACATCTGGCAGGAAAAGCTTCTCCTCCTTCCTGTTGCCTCCACTTCCAAAGATGCTTGAGGCATTAGCAGAAAGAGAAATGGGCCTTCTTCCACCTGTAATACTGACATAAAAACAGGAAACTGAGTGTATTTCCCTTACTCATCTGTCTACAAGCGAGAAATAAGCACCCCAACCGCACACCTTTTTATACACGTCAGGATGACTGAGAGCTTATCTTCTAGGGACATGGCCCTAACTTATGGTTTGCCTTGTCTTTTCCATTTTCCTTCTGATTCTTACAAAACCAATGTGGTAAACTCCCTGCACAGACTGGTCCCTGCCACACCCTGCTCCCATCACTGCAGACTGGTCCCTGCCACACCCTGCTCCCCATCCCTGCAGATTGATCCCTGTCACGCCCTGCTCCCCACTCCTGCATAGACTGGTCCCTATCACACCCTGCTTCCCATTCCTGCAGACTGACCCCTGTCACGCCCTGCTCCCCATCCTTGCAGACTGACCCGTCAGGCCCTGCTCCCCATCCCTGCAGACTGATCCCTGTCACGCCCTGCTCCCCAACCCTGCAGACTGGTCCCTGTCACGCCCTGCTCCCCATCCCTGCAGACTGACCCGTCACGCCCTGCTCCCCATCCCTGCAGACTGGTCCCTGTCACGCCCTGCTCCCCATCCCTGCAGACTGGTCCGTCACGCCCTGCTCCCCATCCCTGCAGACTGGTCCCTTTCACACCCTGCTCCCCGGCCATGCTCTGCTTCCCGCAGACCCTGATGGCCTAGTCCCGCACGTCCCACCCAGCTCCCCTGCCCGGTATGACCTTTCTCCATCTCAGCATGTCCACTTCCTGAGCCAAGGCCAGGACCCAATGCCACCTCCTTCATGAAGCCACTGCTGAACCTGAGAAGTCATGACACCCTTTTCTGGAAGGTGGCCCCACTCGCTCCCACTCCTTTTAGGGTGCCTGTGACCACTTCCCTTCCTGCAATCATACACAGCTGCCTCTTACACGCCACCCTGGGGTGAGGGACTTGCTTGCCATTCAGTCCACTTGCATGCTTCAATGCTGTCACCTCCAGTCACACAGAGCATCGTCTTGATTTTTAAAAGAACAGACCTCTGAAAGATATGTCAAGAGAAAGAGGCATGTGACAAGCGAAGTTGTGTTTATGTGCACAGCTGAGGGTACCAAAGGAGAGGAAGTGCCCTAGCTTGCTGCCTATGTCAAGTCACTCAAAGCCCTGAGCCTCAGCTGCAAAAGCTAAAAGGCAAGGGAGCGAGTGGATTTATAGCCTTACTTTTAAGACCTAGAGCTGTGAACCTCCCAGCAGGAAGTACAGGAAATACACCCACCAGGAAAGGCAGTGCTTCCCCCTCCTCCCATGCTCCTGCAGAGATGCCCACAGCTTGTCAAGTTCTGGTGCATCAGACTCGCCTCAAGCACCCATCAAGGCAGTTCTAAGCTGATGAAGTCTCCTATGGGGTTTCCTAATGAAAGGTGGCCAGCTGGTCAGGAAGGAAAGAGAATGCTCTGGCTCCACTTCACCCACTTACAGAGGTCGTCTTAAGTGCAAATTATTATGAGAAACACAAAAGGAATGAGAAGGAAGTTGTGATATCACGATTCATAATAAACACGTACTTGGTCTTCATCCACGGTTCCTGGCTCGCAGCTCCCCAAAGCCTTGGCATTTCCCGAGGACAAGAGCAACGGGAGCAGCTCGTTACAGTATTTGGTCTCTTGTCCCCAGTCCTGAGAAGCTCAGAGCCACGAAGGTGAAACGGGTGTCGTTACTCCTACCAAGCCGCTCTCCACCACACCTGAGTTTGTGTTCATAGGTGGCTTTTGGAAATCCCCTAAGCACGGGTGCTGGTGGCCAGGGGAACCTCCCTTCTTAGAGGGCTGAAGCCTCCATAAAACCCAAAAGGGGCTTGGAGAGCATCCACGTTGGCAAACCAGAATATGTCCAGGCACCAGGCCCTAGGGCTCCAAGCTCCACAGGACAGCAGCTCCTTTGTTCAGGACCTCGCCCCATGTAGCCCTTCAGCTGGCTGTTCATTTGTACCCTTTGATTTTCTTTATAATAAACCACTGATCTAGTGAGTAAACTGGTTTCCTGAGCCCTGTGAGCCACTCCAGCAAATTATTCAAACCCGAGGCGGCGGTGGTGGGAACCTCTGACTTTTAGCTGGTCGGCCAGCATAGGTGACACCCTGGATTGGTTTCTGAAGTGGGGGCCATCTTGTAGGACGGATGCCTTGACCTGTGGGATCTGACTCAATCTCCAGGTAGAAATGAGTTACCTTTGTAGAATACCCGGTCAGTGTCCACGGAAAATTGGAGAGTCGGTGGTTTTGGAAAAAAAGAGTTAACATAGAAGTTGCCATCATTGAGTGCCTACTGAGTGCAAGGTATTGCTCATTTATGTAAGTAAAACGTTTGGCACTGAAAAACACATGGACAGAATTTTACCAGCTATCAAGACAATGCTTACAGGTGTGACTTAAAGTATGTCTTTAAGGAATGAGACTTACTGGGACCAGGGGCCCAGAGAAGCAGGCACAAGTGCTGCCTGGGTTTAAGTCCGGGAAGTGGAAATCCTGGGGCAAAATACCTCTAAAAACCAAAATCAGTCAAAGGGAGAAATGAAGTTTAAAACCCGTTTATTGCTCACAAACTGCAGTCCTGGGCCATCTTTCTCCTCTGCTCTGGAAGAAGCAAAACCCGCCCGCCACTCACCTCTCCTGTACAGATAAGCCCTCCCTGCCCAGGTAATTATCCACTGACATGGAGATGAACTTCTCTCCACCCCTGAGGAATGGTAAAAATGCACTAAAGCCATTCTTCTTTCCACCTCTGAATGCCTATTGATATGCAGATGTACTAAAGTCAGACGGGATACTCTGGAAATGTTACAATTTTACCCACACTGGGAAAGGAAAATAAAGCACGATTTCACACACGGGGCCAAAATCACAACCCAAAGGGCAGAAATTCCAAACTGCTGCTCACGGGCACCCCATGCCTCCTGTTTCGGGTGAATGGTAGCAAGGATTTAACGACAGTCAGCAATCTCAAGAAGCCCCTGGTAGACCGAGTCACTATTCAGCCATGTCCCACTCACACAACTG
>JAVSCE010002195.1:0-16203 GCA_032199065.1 Smutsia gigantea
TTGGGCTCCCAGTTTAGGCAGAAGCCCTCAGGGTCAATATCAGCTTGGCTCCTGCATCTGTGGGACTTAGGGGTGGATGGAATTGTTCTGTCGGGGTCAGAGATGGGAAAGCTGTCTTCCCTGACAGTGCAGCCTGCCTTGAGGCAGCGATTACAAAATGCACATCAGACCCCAGGGAGTCACACCCTCCTCGATTGGCTCATGGCTGCACTTCGTGCTGTGTGGCCCAATCAGGGTGATCTACCATCCTCTCCTGCTGAGCTCCAACAGGTGCTAGGAGAGCTAGGCATGAGAAATGCATCTATAGTCCAGATAATTATGGCCCAGATGAAGAGATTTTCACTACTGGGATGAGGAATATTGCACTTCAAATGGCTCCTACATCCCTCTTTGGGTCTCTAGTGGCCATTCTTTCCCCTCACTTAGGGCATCCCATAAGCAAGGTGACATGTACAGTAGCAGACTTAGGAGAGGCTGAAGCTATGAGAATTCAGAGAGAAGTAAGACCTGTTGCTCACAAAAAGAATTTACAGGGCCCCATGAAGGTTATGAGGACCCAGATGTGGGTTGATTTAATACGGGCAGGAGCAGATGGAAGGAATTAGATGGGAAGTCAAATAGCATCTTACTAGAGCTATGGCAACAGCTGAAACCAGAGCAACACTTCTAGCCATTAAGACCAAAGAGGCAGAGATCAGAGACAGAGCCACAAGTCCGGCCTGTGTGTTTACAAGACTTCCTGCTGGAAAGCGAGCCAACCTCACTCAAACCCACACAGGAGGATGATTGGGGAACACGGTTTGACTGAGGGGAAGGTCAAGGTATCTGCCCTGAGGGACCAGGGGGGAACCGGAGACCACATGATGGCTGGAATGGACATGCTTTGGACTTGATCTGCATGGTGCTTTGAACCTAGCTGAATCCTCTGGCTTGAGGATTATTATAATTTCTGTTACCTGTATCTTAATTTTTATTATCTCTGAGTTGTTATCCTCTGCTGCTGTTGTGGAATCTGGTTACAGTGCTCCAGCTTTCTCGCACAGGGACCACTGCGGAAAATGGAAAGCATGTAGATTGTAAGGCGAGAATCCTGGAGGGGTGGAGTGTGGATAAAGTGGGGTTCCTATGGCCAGGACCCTCACTGAACTTAAATGTAACTGGCCTGTTGCTATGCTACCGCTTCCACACCTTTAGGCAATAAGCCATTATTGTGTTAATATAACGAGTTCCGCCCAGTGCTCGGCTGGAGACTGTGTGGCAGGGCTGCAAGGCTGTAGGAGAGCAGAGCGGAGGCTGGAGTGGTGGCAGCACCGAGGACAGAGGCCCAGAGGACGGCTGTGCGGGAGGACTGTGCAGAGATTCCCAGAGGACGGCTGTGTGGGATGACTGTGCAGAGAGGCCCAGGGGACAGCTGTGCGGGACAGCTGTGCAGAGAGGCCCAGAGGTAGAGACCGGCTTGCTGTATCCGAAGCAGCAGTGATAACACAGACTCGCTCTGAGTGAATGGGATTTTAGTGACTGACCTGCCACCTGGAAATAAAGGTGGGTATAACCTTTTCACCCCAAGAACCCTTTGCTGTAAATTTCTTTGGTCACAGTGAATCTATAGCGAACTTGCCTGGAGCTGAAACTCATTTGCAGGACAATTTGTTATTAGGGAATTGCAAATTAAAAACTGAGATGACACTGCTTATTAGAGTGGCTAAAAGAAAAAAAACTGATAAAACCAAATGCTGGTGAGGATGTGGAGCAGTAGAAACTCTCACTCAGTGCTGGTGGGAACACAGAATGGTATAGCCACTCTGGAATACAGTTTGACAGTTTTTTACAAAGCTAAATATAGCCTTACCACACACTCTGACAATCACACTCCTGGTATTTATCAAAAAGTTTTGAGTTCAAAATTTTTGCCCACAAAAAACTTTCACAAGAATGTACATTGTACCTTTATTCATAATTACCCAAAACTGGAAGCAACAAAGATGTCTCTCAATGGATAATTGACTATAACTATGGTACATACATACAGGAGAGTGTTATACAGCATTAAAAGGAATTGGGCTCTTAAGCCATATAAAACATGGAGGAAGCTCAAAGGTTGTTGCTGAGTGAAAAGTCTGAAAGGGCTACACACTGTATAATTCCAAATATAAAATATTCTGGGAAAGAAAAAAGTATATAGAAAAAATAATCAGCGGTTGCCAAGGGTTCAGAAGGACTAGGGAGGGAAGAACAGGAGAAACACAGGAGGTATTTATTTACAGCACTGAAACTATTCTGTGATAGAACTATTCTGTTTGATACTGTGATGGTGGATACATGACATTACACATTTGTCAAAACTCATAGAATGGTACAACACAAAGATTGAATCCTAATGTAAACTATGTTTTTTATTTAATAATAATGTACCAATATTGGTTCATTTAAATAAATGCACCACACTAATTCAAGATGTTAATAATAGTGGAAAAGGTGGGGAGAGGGTTAATTCTCTGTACTAACTGCTCAATTTTTCTATGAAACAAAAAATTCTATCAAAATACCTAAATTCTGTTCATCTAAAACAACAACAACCTCAGTATACATTTATTCGTGTTGTAGCGATCTTTGTTTTTCCTCTGACAGATTTTAGAAAGACAGAATTTGTCTTCCTGATTCTGCCTCTTGCTAGTTACATGATCTTGGCCACTTCTCTGAACCTCAGTTTTCTCATATGTGAAACAGATTAACAATACCAAATACATTATACAGTGAAAATACTTGGTTGGAGGAGCATGTGCATGGGATCCTCAATACATGCCACTTTCCTCTTAATTTTTCAAATACTCTTCCTCCTATTACTAAATGGGAACAACATGATCCAAACGTTCCTTGCATGCTTTCTCCTTGCATTATGTTTATTCCATTACCCACTCCTATTTCTCCATTATCACTCATATTTCTCTATTTTATTCTCCTATTTCCTATTTCTTCAAATCCCACAGCACAACTTAGAAAAGAGCTAGAGGGCTCATAGTAAGGTAGAGGTGAATTGTTCAGCATTATATAAAGAATTATTTTTGTTGAATTGTTGAGGTAGTGGCTGGACCTAGCCTGAGCACCATGAGACGTCCTAAAAATAATCATGAATAAAACATGATTCTTGTCTTTAACTCAGTGAGAAAGAGGAGATGTATGTGAAGAAACCATACTTGATACAGTTATCAACACCTCAGTGTGAATTCATTTTAGACACTTTTCTCAGACTATATTGAAGAGGGAGAGGTGGCCTCAGCATAGGAATGCTGGAATTAGGTTGGTAGAAACCCCTTAAAGAGGGTCTGGGGACTAGAGAGATTGAGTTTAGTAGCACTAAATAGTACTCCACTTATTTTGAAGCTATATTACCTGAAAGTAAATACCCTCCCCACAAAAATCCCATTTTTTTGATTGTACTGCAAATGTAATTATCAAACATTTCTATCAGTGGAAATCAGGAAGAAGGAATTATTTAAGTACATTAAGCATTGACAAGTATTTGGGTTTTTAATCATTTCATGTTGTTTCTAAAAAACTCATTCCTGTCATATTGCTCTACAAAATGAACATTCCTAGTTTATTTGGGCTTTATGTTTCTCTTGCATGGATGAATTTTGAATACAGAGTCCAAAGAAAAGTTAATGATGTTGTTTGTTTTACCTTTCCCTAATTTACTGCTTATAATCAAACTACTGTATGACATCACAATTTGTGAGGCTAAAATTCATTTTCATTTCATTCTCTTTTTACTAATTTTATTAACAAACTGTATGGTTCCACAGTTGTTTCATTTATTTTTATCCATGAGAGTGAAAAGTCACAGAACACTTCCTAGATTAATGCCACCTGTAGAATTTCAAAGTAAAACGATCTTCAGGGGCAATTTACTTACCTGAATTTTCAATATTCTAAATATATTTTTCATAAAATTTATATTCATTCATTACATAATTAATTCAATAAACAATATTGAGGTGATATCCACAATTCTAGGTATGGACACCCCCAAGTTCCTGAAGTCTTCTTCAGATATTGACTCTTCTTCTGGGTAATATATTATAAAACTAGATCATCCACATACAATTCTGATCCTACCCTCCAAATTATTCCAGCCCTCCTTTTTTTGAATATAACAAACTTTATTCATGTTGTTTTATATAATTCCAGTCAAAGAGGCCAGAAAAAAAAATCTACAAATTCCATCAAATTAAATCTCCCTTCCAGAGGTGTTTATTAAGCATCAGGTTGGCATTTATGACATTAAAATTCGTGAGAGATATCACAGAATTGAAATCACCTTGAAAGTATTACCAGCAGCATACCTTTTTCCAAAGCGAAACTTTTCACCACCTTTACGTCCATTGAGTTTTTACTGTTTTTCACTATGTCTTAAACCCTTAGTGTTTTAAATAGTAGTTCTGTCTTTGAAGATAAAAATAACTTATTTCAGTATAGAGACTTTTACAAAGAACAGGACAGCGAATGTTATTGTTAGGTATTAGGCCAGCATCTAGACAAATAGTCTCACATGGAATTATGGGTATGCTTATAAATCTATTACACTTCAGAGATTAACTGAGTATTCACTAGTAGGTACAACTAGGAAGGATATATTATGAAGAATAAAACTCACAGCAGAACTTAGATTTCCTGCAGTGAATATATCAGCAATAAAATACAGAAATGACTTTACCAACAGTAGAAGTAAACTTTGGGTGGAAAGAAAATCAACTGTGCACCAAATGCCTCAGGGGAACATTAGTAGCATCATTACAAATGCCAGATACTCACTCTTACATAAGTTGCACATATTTGAAATTCATGGGCTTGTGTGACCTCCAAGTTTCCAAATACTAAATTTTATCTGGTAAAGTAATTACCATAATAATACTGGCCTTGGCCCTAGGGATAGTCCTTCTTTCAGGGTTACAGTAGAATCATTTTATTAATAATGATAATTGACTTAAATGGAAGTAGTCAATAGGGGAAGATGATATTAGCCTAAATGATTTTGAAGATTGGCAATTAAGCTTGGCATTGTGTTATTAAAAAAAAAGTAATATCCACCTGCTAAGGCCTTGTGTCATTGGGTAACAGATTTCATTGCAGGGTAGAGAACGCTGATGGGTGACCTGTCATTTAAGACTACCAGGATTTATCTATAGTCCATCTACCTCTTTTTCTTTATTAACATTTTCTTTGGTGAAAATGATGCTTGCTACTGAGTAGAAGGCATTTAATCATGAGAGAGTCATATTATATGAGTGGTGTGTTAAAAGTATTCCAACAGGTTTGTTTTCTGCTTTTCACCCCTCTTTTCTAATTACTGATGGCTACTTTCAAGATTCTGTTATTCCTACTTTCTTTGTTCTCAAGATCACTCCATTTTTAAATATTCTCTCATTTTATATTAAAATCCATTTAACTCCTCATCAAGTAACTCCTGGGCTGGGCAGGCCTCACTTCAGAATGCTATTTGTGCTTTGTCCATTTAAGAGAACCTGACCAACATCGATATTAGGCCTTTGCTATTTAGGTGGTCATACTTTTATTGGACAGCCCTTTCCAGCCCAAGGACGCCTATACCATAAAGACTAAACAATGCCTGGTAAGAAATGTTTTCCTCTGTTAACATTTTGAACTGTGTAATGTAATAGAAAGTGAAGATTAAGAGGTATATGATGCAGGGTAAAAGACAGTTATCAGTATGATATGCTATGTGCTATGTGGTATTTGAAATAACAAGAGAGCAAAACTTAAGAGGAGGCAAAGGAGCCATTTGATTGCAAAAAAAAAAAAAGCATAGAGAAACACTTAAAATGAAGCAGAGATGCCAACGGGGAAAAGACAGCCAAGCTGGTTCCTGATGAAACCAGATTCGGCTGTTGGCATCAGTCATCATTCATGCCTCTCCCTTTTCGCCTACATCTAGCCCATATACTTCAAAATATTTATAGAATCTGAAATGGTCTCACAGCATCCAAATGACCACTGTGGTCCAAGCACCGTCATCTCTCTGGCTTATGGAACAGCCTTCTTTTTACTCTGCTTCTGCCTTAGCCCCATTAAAGTCTTTTCCAGCAACAGCCAGACAAATCTTCATAAATGCGGAACAGATGATGTCCTTTCTCTGTTCAGTAGCCTACAGTGGTTTCCCACGTCACTCAGGGTAAAAGTAACAATGCTAACAAAGGTTTACAAAGGCCTATGTGACCTGTCTCATGCCTACTCCTGCCTCCTGTGACCTCATCCCCTATCCCTCTAGCCTGCCTATCCCCCCTTATTCCAGTACATTGGCCTTCCAGTGCTTCTAGGGGTCTCACCAGTATTCCCTGACCCCTTCACCTTGTTATTGTTTTTATAGCAGTTTTTTACAACATGATGCAGCATTTGTCAATTTCTTGTTTGTGGTCTGTCATCTCCCAGTAGAATAGGAGCTCCATGATGGACTGTGACCACCCCCCTTCCAACTGGATCCCTAGTGCCTAAAAGAGTAATGGGTCCTTCTAAACCACTCGATAAATATTTGTTGGATTAACAATACATAAAAATTAGATATATTATATGATTAGGATCACAGAGTTTCACACAGAAGAAATGTATGATGATTAGAAACGAATAGGACAAGAAAAGAAAACATGAATAAACAGAGGGAGAAAGTGCATTAAAAATAAAATGTACATTTACATCTTCACAATGACAACTACTCTTTGGCATCGTTTGTCTACATATCCAATGCAAACATCAGGAAAAAAAGCAAAACATGTAAGGATTAAAAGGATTTAATAAAGATGATTAATTTAAAGTGCAATAGGCTAATATTTGTTTTTATTAGGATTTTTGATATAAATTCAGGAAAGAAAAAAACAATTGAAATGGAGAAAGCAAAGGGGAATGTATGACAGGTAAAGTTTTCACGATTAAGCAAATATGTTTTCCTAGTTTTACCACCTATCACTTCCTAATTCCTAATTCAATTTCAACTCCTCTATGAATATTTTAAGTTGTAAGCAGTTTTGACAAATTATGACTGAGAAAATATACACTATAATATTTGCACATTATTGGGAGAACATAAATATTTGAGCAAAAAAAAGTATTGCTTTTTGCATAATTTTCTTAGAAGAAGTAGTCTTACCACTGCAAATTAAAACACTGCTCTAGATGAACTGATATATTACTTCTATGTGTGATGTCTAAGATTCTAATGTTTTTAATACTTATATGCCTGTTCTAAAATATTGACCTGCAGGAGTGTATATTAAAAACAGTTTGTAAAATGTAGTTTAGGATAAAGTGACCACAAAATATATTATTATATAATTTTTCATATATTTTCCAGCTATTGAGAAGAACTCATAGTAATCAATTTTTTCTCTCTCTCCTTTTGCCTTCCCATTCATTATTTTTTTAATAAATATTTTTTGAGTGCTTATATTCTACCAATATACTGGGAACAAAAATTCAAAATCCCTGCCCTCAAGACATACCACCCAGCCTTTTGTTTTCTTTTTTATTCCCTCCTTTCTGTCTCTCTCCTTAAATTATACAAGCAATACAGGAGTACCCCATTCCTCCCCCCTTTCTTCTTTCTCTCCTTCCTTCCTCCAACTGTTCCTCCTTCCTTCCACCCCTTTTTTCCACAGGTAATAAAGGAATACATGCATATAAAAGATCCACACAATACAGAAGTGTAAAGAGTGAAATATAAATGCCTCTCTTTGCCCTCCCTCTTGTGTTGCACTGCTTAGGGAATCACATTTATCTAGATTTGTGAGCATTTGTCCACTTAAATTTCCATCCGTTTATTTACACATGGATGCACAGACACCCGTATACGTTTTGTCCCACATGTATTAAAAGGATTTATAAAGTTTTTATTCCTCTTAACAACATAAACTGCATTCTTTTAACTAACTACAAAGAATTATACAGAGACGGTATAATCTGATTTGTTTAATCACTCTCCTATGATGGCTGTGTTGGATCTACTTGTTTATTTAGGCTATGCAGTTAATGCTGCAAGGATCATCTTGAACACAGATTACAGGGCACATATGTAGGACTTCCATTAAATAAATTTTTAGAAGTATAATTGGTGGAAAAAAAAGGGTTGGCTTTTTATATTTTGATCTATACTAGTAAATTATGTTCCAAAATGGTTAATAAATTTACTCCAGTAACAGATATTCATGTGCCCATTTTCTCACATGCCTCCTAACATCTAATATTATTGATCTTATTATGATAATGAAAAATTATAACTTGCAGCGCTCTAACATGCTCATAATTTTTAATAACCGTGTGCATATTTCCTCATGTTTCTTGGCCATTTATATTTTGTATTTTCTGACTTGCCTGTTTGTATATTTTGCTGCCCATTTTTTTATTAGGTTGTGTCATTTTTTATGGAATAGGTAGACAACCCTCAGGTTTTCTGGATGTTAATCACTGTTTATAAAATGACTTACAATTTTTTCCCACACTGTAGTTTTCCATTGGACATTATGGTATTTATTAAAAAAATTTACTATTTTCATTTAGCTCCTTCTGTTATATATATAGGAAGGCCTTTCTCACATTGAGATTTAATATTTTCAACTATTGTTATTTTTTAAATTGTGTAGCTCTTCAGTTCATCTGGAATTTATTTCTATATATGATATGAAATAGGTCTAAGTTAATTGTGTTGTTTAATGTACAGTCAATTGCACTGGCAACCATTTATTGATTTAGAGGACAGTATGTTCTTTGCCACTGATTAGAAATGTACTTGCTCTGTTCTAGACCACAGGCACTGCCATGATTAGAGGTTGCTACCCTGGCCTAGGAAATTTTTATTTGTGGAGCTCTAAAGTGTGATTTTACTCATTATCAAAACCTATTTTTCTAGATTTATTTTACAATTTGCATGGTGGTCACTTTACCTAGTTTAAGTTTAACCTGGAAAAATCTAGTGGCTACAGAGATATACATTTTTCCCCTTTAGAATATGCCTAGTTTAAAGATCACAACACTATTTATTTTAGGTACTATTTATTTTAGTTACATCTTTATGGAGATATGTAGGTTTGATGATTCTTTTTATAGAGTACTAAATATTTTCAGGGTCAAAAACTCAGCTCTGCACTTAACCACTGAAACATTTCTTGACAAATATTGCAAAGGCCTTTGCCCAAAGCATGTAAAATCTATCTTGAAAATTCATGTTTTTCTGATTAACCCTGCTTTTGTTGTTTTAGAATTGACTGAAAGTAACATCTTCCTACAAGAAAGCGTAAATTTATATCTACCAAGGCAATTATGATTGAACATCTGACTGTTACATACAGAAACATTTCTCTTAAAAATGCAAATTGGTATTTTTAAGTGCTTTGTTTTCTAAACATTGATAAATATTTTAGATACTTTTTCTACATGATTTTTAAATATTTCCTTTACTCCTACTAGTAAAATCTGAAAACACAGTGTACCCAAAGTATATAACATGTTTATGGGAAAAGTTTAAATAGTTGATATGGTAGGAAAATTATAGATGTATAATCAGGGCATCTAGTTTTATTAACTCTATTTGTGTTGGTATCTACAAAGAATTAGTAGAGATTTGCTTTAGAAGGAGATTATAGTGTATTACATGTTAGCGATAGTGTATCTTTCTTTATACTTTATAAAATAGTACACATAATACTTTCTAATCCTCATTCCATAGCAACAAGAAGTTACAAGGAGTATATTGGATTAAGTAGTATAATCTCACATATTGAATAGTCCACCTCTTCATTTCTTATTTATTCGACTGTCACAAAAAGGAAATAGGGTAACAAATATTATTCCAATAGGATTAAGAAATGTAATCAATTGGAAATTTAAAAAATTTTTCCTTTTTCTGTGCTTCCCTCTTTAAAAATAATTATTTCCTTCTTAAATTGCAAATGAAATAAATCTATCTTGATAAATTCAGATAATAGAGACAGTTTAATTTTCATACTTTATGCATGTCATACACATATACATATGCATACAGTTTTTTTATAAGACTATTAACATTTAGATTATTTATAAACTAAATAGTCCATCTTTTTATCCTTAGAATTTTTGTTACTTTATATGGCAAAAGGGACTTGACACATGTCATTAATATTATGGACTTTAAATTAGGGAGATTATGCTAGATTATTCATGAGATTATACTAGATTATTCAATATAAGCACAGGAGCCCTTAAAAGCAAAGAAATTCCTCTGGCTGGAGACCGAAGAGAGATGAGAATGACAGGAGAGTCAGAGATTCCAATTGTGAGAATGGACATGCCTCAGCTGGCTTTGGTAAGAGCTCAGCCAGCCAACACCTTAGCTTCAGCTTTGTGAAACCTGTAATGGAGAAACAAGGTGAGCCATACTAGACTTCTGACCTACAGAGCTGTGAGATAATAAATTTGTGTCATGACAGTATTATTCATATTATTATTTTAATGCATTAAATCATTCTATTTATATGTCTATATTACATTATTAAATTATATTATGCCAAGCTCTATATTTTTATACTTACATTTAAATAAAGTTATGTAAAACATATACAAAACACTACTAAACTTAAGCCTTTATTTCAACATTCAGATTATGAAGGAATGGTCTGGCTTAGGGGAAGGACAGATTTTTTTATATAACTTTAGTTTTAGAATAGGGTCAGTCAGAGGTCTTCTGGTTTGGGAATAATTACTTAAAAGTGGGTCTCAGAAGAGGTAGGAACTGATCTTGCGAATAAGCAGCTAAAGGTTGTACAATTTGTGTTTTATCAAGAACAAGGGGCTAGAATAGTTAGGGGCAAAAACGCATGAGAGCCACAGTGGAAAATTTCCATCCTTGGTGGCCTCTTAGCTACATTCCATTTGTCAAGTAATCAGATGCTCCTTTTCAGTTCATTTTCTACTTAGGCAAAGCTTACCCCCATGAACAGTAATTTTTTTGTATTTATTTTAAATATTTGTGATAGAAAGCTTCCTAAATGTTAACACCAAGTTCCTAAAAAGACTTTTTCTTAAGGAAAAAAGTCAAAATTATTGATTGAATATCAATAATGACCTACAACAATAATGCTTCTAGGGATATAGGATATTTATTTATAGGTTAAAATGAAGAAAGAGAGAAAGGGAGAGAGGGAAAAAGAGAGAAAGAAAGGAAAGAAGGAAGGAAGGAAGGAAAAAGAAAGGAGGAAGAAGGAAAGAAAAATATTTGCTTTAGGAATTTGTATAGATGGGTTTCATTTTTTACATTTTTAAATTTAAATTAATATTTTTATTTTTCAATGTTATAATCAAAATTCTTTTCATTCTTAAAAATTTTTAATTAAATTTTGTATTTTGTAATTCTACCTGTGCTATCTACTGTTGCCTGCTTCTTATTTTTCTATCACCCCTTTTTTATAATTATTATGCACATTATAATATACTATCAGACTTGGAATGCATAAATTATTGAGCAAAATTGTCTTACCACTTTCTCCCAATCCTCATACTCTGAAGGTAATTACTTCTAAGAGTTTGCCATGCAACCTTCCAAATATATCCTATGAGTATTCAGATACATATAAGTTAAAGCAAAGATAAGCATGACATATGTATGTGTTTTAAATACAAATGAAATCATGTAATTCCTAGAATTCTGCATTAAAAATAACTTTTGAAATCCTTTTGGGTATTTTCCTGTGTCAGTATAAAGAGATATGTTATATTCTCTAACATTCTTTTTTGTATTGTAAGCATACCTGTATCTAGCAGCCCCTTTCCACTGTCTAATTTAGTCTGCTTTTGTAAATCAAACTGAACTGTACAGTATTTAGACATTGGATGTGGTGATTGCTTAAAATATTATCATATGAATAAGGTGGCTGAGCTTTTGGAGTTTATCTCAAATATGGACTCCTCAGAGTTGTCATCACCGACCACTGTTTATAACGTTGCAGTTCCCAACACACACTGCCACCTCTATGACAGTCTGCGTATTTCCTTTACAGTAATTGGGACAACATGGAATTATCATATTTTTCCTTCTTTATTGTCACTAAATCTTCATCAGTCAAAATACTTGTGTGTTCTGTTTGCTGTATTTCCCAGTAGTTAGACACCTCGGTGACATATAGTAGATATTAAGTAAGTATTGATTGAATGATTGAATGGATGGATGGATGAATGAATAACTGGTTGAGTCCCTACTGTATGAGCTTAACTCACAAACTTTCTTTCCTTATTTACCTGTTCTGTCACATTGTGGAAAGTTGAGAATACCAATTTAGTCAACTCTAAGAAAATAACCAACAGTGAATATAAACTAGAGGACCTGGACTCCTAGGAGTAATTTCATGAAAGGTAAACTATGAATGAGGTGAAGCTTGCAAAAAATTGCTAAGAGTAAGAGATAGGGCTTTAGAATTATTTTCAGAGCAAGACTCACAACCATAAAAATCACAGTTTAATTTATTGGGAGTGCACAGGGCAATGTTATGAGGTGACAGAAAAATGTAGAATGTCCGAGCTTCTATTCTGTTTCCATTTTTTTTTTCTGCCAGACTGAAGAGCATTAGATTGGAGGGGATAGAAAAAATATCACCATGAAAGAAACTGAACTTTGAAAACAAGAAAAAGGAAAAGAATACTGTCTCCAGGAGGAGTTGTGTTAAAATCCAGAACATGGGGTATTGGCACGGGAATCCCTAAACATCAACTTTGACACTAAGACATGGGTATAGGTAACTGATTTGAAAGATTATCTAAGAAAGCACAAATAGGAAAGGCTAGGGTAGGGAAGGGAGAAGGTCCATCAAAGGCACGTTAATGAGTGGCTTATACCACACTTACACTCATAACCAATTCTATCAGACTAGCTGAAGTTGCGATCAAAGCATCAGCAGCTTTTCAAGTTCCCCAGGTTATTCCAGTATGCAGCCAAGTTTAAGAGCCAGTGTTTCAATCATTACTATTTAAAGCATGCTCCTCAGAGCAGCAGCAGCAACAGCAGCAGATGGGAAATAGGAGAACACAGAATCTTGGGTCTACCTCAGACCCACAGAATTAGAATCTTAACCCTAACAGGATTCCCATACTTATTCATATGAACGTTCAAGTTTGAGAAACATTAAAGCACATTTCAGAAAAGTCAGTTCAAGAGACTAACTTGATGTAGTATCAATTAATGGTTTAACTGGGCAAGTTGAAAATGTGCTCCAGGGAACACAAACTCCATAATATAAAAAGGTGTTCAAAATGCCCAGATTAGTTTGTGAGACGCTGTGTCCTAAATTATAAACCTCCTTGATTTTCCTACTCAAGAAGAGTACACAAAAGACTGAAGAGTCTCACTGAGAAGTCTATTAAAAATTGTTCAATCTAATGTTTCCCAAACACATTTCAAAACAGAACCTATTTGAGACTAAAACCAGTTAATATTCTCTGGCACCAGGTTTTCAGTTCTCATTTCATGAAACTCTAGGCTCATTTCATTACATCAATACATTTACAATGTCTAGAAGCATATATGACTAACATGTTCATTAATATAATTAATTATAAACATACTGATGCCCCTTACTAGATATTATTTATGAGATAATCAATAGTGATAATAGTAATTACCATACTGAGCATCTCCTATAGATTTAAGTCAATAAGGCCTATAAATAATTTATCCTATCACAACCTATTATGTAGACATTATGCTCACTTCATAGATGGTGCTAAAACTTCTCTGAATACTGGAAAATAGAAGTCACTTTTTATTTGGAAAATGGAAAAAAACTTACATGGAATTTTTCACAGCAAGGAGATAAATTAGCCTTCTGTTCATAGATGAGAAATATCTTCATGGAAATTCAGGAAATTCAACAGCGCTCAAATTTATAACTCCTCTGGCATTTGACACCTTTGGGTTGTTTATGTTTTAGCAGGCCCCACATGATGGTACCCCAGTAGCACTATGGAGCAAGTGTTAACAGCTCTGTTCCTTAACTAGCAAAAACATTACTAATGGCGACTTGATCCAACTTCTTCTAATCACAGCAAATTCCTGGTGATCCTCACTCAGCCATATAACCTCATCTGCAACAAGGAAAAATTATCTAAGGGCTGATGTGAGAATTAAGTAATAAGTTTTGCAAGGACTTTTTATTCCACAGTTTTTCACCAGTTGTATATTAAATACTGTACTAACGTAAGCTTACAGTGCTAAAGAATGAAACGATAGTGTGCAGACCAAACTATGAAGGGCCTTATACAGGAAGGCACTTAACAGGTATTCCACAATCATTTACTCTTTTCTGCTTGTCTTCAAAGTTCCAGACAAGATAAAAAATCTCACATGGTCTCAAACCCAGATGCACTTTGAAATCTTCAGCAGAGCTTTCAAATTAAAAGCCGTAACTGAGCCTACCACAAATCATGACACCTGAATCTCTGGGGTAGCACCTGGACATCAGTATTTTTTAAAGGCTCCCCGCGTGATGCTAAACAGCAGCTAAAATGGAAAACTGAAGTAGCTGTAAATATACTGTTAGGTAGAAGTATCAAATGACGAAGCAGCGGTTGGGTGAAAAATAGGAGATGAAAACTCACAGGAGAATAAACAGAGAGGAACAGTACTCAGAGATGGTCGAGAAAGTAAAAAATAAAAGTATAATCTGTGACATTAGATTATAATTTTAATAGAAGCTAGGCATTAAGATACTAGGGGAAATCTATAAACATTTTGAAACTATAACTCCATGAGAACTGACCTACATCAGTGGTTTTCAAACTGTTTCCTAACTGAATCGGCTGAGGGACACTGTAAAAAGCCTGATACCCAGGTTGCACCCCCAGGCAAATTAATCAGCATTTCTGGTGTTGGTCCCTTTCGTTTTGGAGTATTAGTACTTTTAAAGCTTCACAAGTGATTCCAATGTGCAGTACTGAATGCTACACGTTCAGATTCTCTCAAAGTTTAAAATGATAAGAAAGATTCTTCTGGTATATAATTTTCACCTTTACTATAAAACGTTATGGTACCCAATATATATTTATCATACAATGTTTTGTAGATGAATTTCTAGAGAATTTTTAGGACTTTAAATCCTTGAATACTTAGTTCCCCTGAATAAGTGGTACGTGTTCTCATGCTGATTATGAGAGCTACGTCTTTATGTCATCCTTGGCCTTCCTTGCCCAAAAGTCAAAAGTCAAAAGTCAAAATTTATGCATATTCACAGAAAATCTAAAACACTAATTTTTTTGGATATTTCAATTGCTCCTTTCCTTGGACTAAATATTCAGTCTTCTCTGTATTGTTATTGTATATGGGTTTTGCTTGAAGCTCCCTCAGAGCACTAGAGAGATGTGACATAGAAGTAAACTTTGTGAATGGAATTCATTGCCTCTCATTCATTTTTCATGCTTCTTCTAGGCTATATGTAATTATGCTCAAGCCTCAGTCATTCTGTGGTTTTCATCCTTAGCCTCAGCAAGGGCCATTTTTTTTCTCCTCAGGAAACCTTGCCATTTGAGTAGGAAAATGCCTCCTTTCCAGGCAAAGCTATCAGAAAAACATCCCTTTCTTTCTCATTCATCTTTGCGTGGAAGAAATGTCCCCTGGCAGAAAGTTCCCTACATCAAAATAATTACAAATCAAATTGTAATTGTAAGCTTCTGCCTTTACTACTTTACTGAACATCTACAGAGGTTATATAACCTTTTCGCAGGTTAACTGTAGTTTCCAGCTATCATCTCCTGAGATTTCCTGTTCAATGTCAGCCTCTGCTGTTTTTTAAGGATCAGATCAGTCATCTTTTAATTGTCCTGGGATCCAGTCCTGTCTTCCCCTGCTCTGTCCTGCATAACCAGGCATTAACCATTGAAGACTACATTTCCCAGGTTCCCTTGCCAAAAGGATTCCTGGTAGATTTGACCAATAAGAGGTACTGGAGAGAGAGGTTGGGAGAAGGGAGGAGAAAAAGAAATCAGAGTATTTCCACCCCCTCTCTCTGATTAGACAGAGTTACGGTGAAGTTGCGGCTTCTGCAACATGTTTCCTCTGTGATTCCAGCTTTTAAAGAAAGGCTCTTTATTCATGGTCTTCGCTTATACCTGTCTGCCCCAGCTGTGTTATTTTACCAACACTTCTTACCTTACCCCTTTATTTTTTATTTTTAAATTTTT
>JAVSCE010002196.1:0-13638 GCA_032199065.1 Smutsia gigantea
ATTATTTGGGGCATGTTTCTTCTATAACAAAGGGAGGGACACTTCCAAAGGGTTTTCAGGGAGCTAGCATAATTCTAACACACAAATCTGAAAAATATGGACAAAAAGCTAACTATGGATCAGTTTTATTTGTGGGTATCAATTCAAAATTCTAATTAAAATACCAGCAAAATGTCATCTCCTGCACACTGGTTCATAGCATGAAAAATGAAGTTTGCTTCACTAATGCAAGAATGGTTCAATATAAGGACATTTATTAATATAATTTATCATGTTAATGGATCAAAATGAGCATTTGTATGGTCATCTCCATAGACACTGAGAAGATAATTTGATAAAATTCAACATCCATTCTTGACTCAAAAAAAAGAACCCCAATAAAATAAGGGCAAATAGATACTTCCTTATCATGATATATTATCTGTCTCTCATCTGAAAGCCTATATAATGTTTTGTGGAGAAACAATATATGCTGACTCCCAAAAATATGAGGAGACAAGGTAGAGCAAGCACTATTGTTTAATGTTGTTCTGAAATTACATGACAAAGTCTTTACGCTTTAAGTGTGTCTCTTAAAACAGCATGTAGCTAGATTTTATGTTATAAAGCCTGACAACTTTGTCTTTTAACTGATGGGTATAGTTTATTCATATTTACTGTGATTAGTGATATATTTATAATTATTTCTGCCATCTTATTTTGTGCTTTTTATTTGTAACATTGTTTTTCTATATTTATTTTTGTCTCCCCCTTGCCTTCTTTGGGGTGTTTTTTTTTTATCCACCTGATAAGCAGAATAATGGCCACCAAAGACTTGCCTTCTTTTGGGTTGATTATTTTTAATCCGCCTGATAGGCAGAATAATGGCTACCAAAGATGTTCATGCTCTAATCGTCATAACCTGTTAATATGTTACCTTACATGGAAAAGGGGTCTTTGCAGATATGATTAAGGTTATAGGCCTTGAGATGGGGAGATTATCCTGGATTGTCAAAGTGGGCCAGTCTAATTACATAAATCCTTAAAAGTAGAAAACCTTTCCCAGCTATAGTCACAGATGTGACAATGGAAGAAGGGTAAGAGAAATGCAACATTGCTGGCTTTGAAGATGAAGTAAGGAGGCCATGAGCCAAGGAATTCAGATGGCCTCTAGAAGTTGGAAAAGGCTAGAAAATGGATTCTCTTTGAAAGCCTCCAGAAATGAATGTAGCGCTGTCAACACTTTGATTTAGCACAGTGAGACTTATGTTAGACTTCTGACCTACAGTAAATTAGAATTGTTTTAAGCACAAGTTTCTGGTAATTTGTTACAGCAGCAATAGAAAACTAATGCACCACCCATTTCTTTACTGTATTAATTTGGAATTTATACACCCTTCCTATTATTTTAGTGGTTACCCTAGAAATTTTAACATGCATTTTAACTGAATAAAATCTAAGCTTAATCAATATGTTTTTTATTAAGTATCACCTCCACCTTTTATTTCTATCTTGTTCTTATTCCCATGATTTATCATTGCTAACTTTTTGTAGTTAGTGTTCATATAGATTTACCCACATATTTATTTATCACTTTCTTTGCTTATCATTCTTGCTTCTCAAGCTGTTCATTTAGGGTCAATTTCTTGCTGTTCAAGATACACCTTTTAGAATTTCTTTTAATGAGGGTATGCTGGTGGCAAGCTCCCTAAATTTTCATTTGTCTAAAAATGTCTTTATTTTCACCTTGCTCTTGAAAGATATTTTTGCTGGGTCTATAATTCCACAGTGACAGTTCTTTTTTCTCAGCATATTGAAGATATAAATCTACTGTCTTCTGACTTCCATTGCTGCTGTTGGGAAGTCACGTGAGAGTTTAATTGTCACTGTGGATTACTGTATTATCAATTTTGGCAAACTCTCAGCTATTATCTTTTTAAATATTGCCACTGCTGCATTTTTTCTCTCATACTCTACTTGGATTCTGATTAAGACATATGTCAGACCCGTTTATTCTAACACCCTACCTCTTAATCTCTTTAGAATTTCCATGGTCTTGGCTTTTGGTCCTGCATTCTCAACTATCTCTTCAGATCAGACCTCTAGTTCACAAATTCTATCTTCAGCCAAGTCTCACCTGTTGGTACTCACCTATTAAGTATTTCATTTCTAGAAGTTCTGGTAGAGTCTTTAAAAAATCTGCTTGGTCACTTTGGACTCTCTTGCTCTTTACTTATATGTTCCATTTCATTTTTATGGGTTGAATTGTTTGCCTTCAAACTTCACGTGTTGAAGTCCTAACCCCCAGAACCTTAGCATGTTATCTTATTTGAGAAAAGGACTTTACAGAGGTAATCAAGATAAGGTCATAAGGTTGGGCCCTAATTCCATATGACTAGTGTCCTTATATAAAGAGGATAAATTTGGACACAGAAAAATGTAGAGAGGGAAGACACTGAATGACAGAGGGAGAAGAAGGCCATCTGCAAGCCAAGTAGAGAGGCCTGGAACTGATCCTTCCCTAATACCCTTAGAAGGAGCCAACCTTGCCAATACCTTCTAGCCTCCAGAACTATGGGACAATAAATTTATTTTGTTTAAGCCATCCAGTCTGTCATACTTTCTTATGGCAGCCCTAGCACACTAACACACATCCTTTTGTTACTTTAAATACATACTTATTTTACAGTCTCATCATTTCAGTATTTGAAGTTTTATGGGTTTGATTCTGTGTTATTCCTTATGGATCTTGCTAATAGTGCCTTGTTTATTTGTGTGTCTTGTGATTTTTTTTTCATATATCTTGGAATTTTATCTGTGATTTGAAAAGTGGCTTATGCCAGAGCGGATTTATATTCACTTCTTTCAAGCACTGGGATCACTACATCTGGGGCCATTTAAGATAAGTAAATTGGTGATGTCATTTCAGGCTGCATGACAGCAGATATACCTCTGCCTCAGGGCCCTTACATTTTGTGTTCCCTCTGCCTGGCATGTTCTCCTTCAGATATGCCCTCACTTCCTTCATATCCCTGTTCAAATGGCACCCTATTGTTGAGGCCTTCCCTGCCCACACCATATACCACAGGCCACTCCTTGTTTCCCTGTGTTGCTCTACTTTTATCCACAGCCCTTAAGCACTTATCAATGGAGGAGCTAGATAGAGAGATAGATATAACAGATAGTTATATATCCAATGCCGTGTATACTTGTTATATATAATATGTTGTACATGTATTACATATACGTGGTAAGTGCTTAAGTGCTATGGATGCAAGTAAAGCAACAAAGCAGACAAAAGCATCCCTGCCTTCAAGGGGAGATGAATAGAAGGTTTTATATGTACATGTATATATAACATTAAAATTTTTATTTTATTTTTACTATATTAAAAGTTTATGTGTAGTATTATATTTATGTATAATATATTTTAATATAAGATACATAACCTTTTTATTATCTATCTCTCCTTGAAAGCAGGACATTTTTTGTCTGTTTTGTTCACTGCAGAATCCTTAGAATAGTGCCTGTCATACAGTGCATGCTCAATAAAGATTTGTTCAACATGAGGAAACAACATCCATCCACACTGTGGGACATTTTTAGGAAATTGCCCACTCTTGCTGTGGCTTGCTTCAAGTCACTGACTCCACGGTACACCAGACTCCAAAAGCTTGGCCACAGTGACCTCAGCAAACACAGACCTTCGACTATTGCCTACCCTTCACTTCAAGGGCATCAACTAAACCAAGGTTATTCACACTGCAATTTTCCAGAATATGTGCTGCTAAAGATGGGCAAAGACTGCTGCCATAAATCTTGGAACAAAAAAGTTTCACTCTCAGTGAAAGAATGAGCTAGAAATAAAACCAGTTTCGCCCAAGAGACAGTAAGGGAAATGGTCTATCTTAAATTTTCACATTAAGGAGCTTCCGGGAAGATGGCGGCGTGAGCAGGGCAGCAGAAATCTCCTCCCAAAACTATATAAATCTACGAAAATGCAGCAATTACAACTATTCCTAAAAGAGAGACCAGAGCACACAGGAAAGCGCACAGTGTGCAGCCACACCTGAGAGGACTTGGCACCCCACGAGGCGGGTAAGATATGGAGCCGTGACCCGGCAGGACCTGAGCACTCACCCAGCCCAGTGCGCTGGCGGGAGGAGAGGATTCAGAGCCGGGAGGGAGTGGAAGAGCAGGTCCGCGAAATAACCAGCTCTGGTGGTCTGTGTCGGGAGCGCTGACACACATTGGGCAGTGTATCGGACATTGGAGACGCAGAAGGTGCAGGTTTTGAGCCGGGAACGCGCTGGGACTGTGCAGCCAGCGCCCCGGGACAAGAGAAAAGCACGCGCAGTTTGTAGTGGTCTCGGAGAGGCGGGGGGCCCAGCAAGGGAACACCATTGCCTGGCACACGCAGCCCAGTGGTCTGGGAGTCCTGGGGAATTTCGGACCCCTTGGCTGGTGACTGAGAAAAGGGAGCAGCCACACTAAAACTTTATACAGAGAACAACAGCCTCCCATTCGTTCCCGCCCGAGCCAGAGTTACAAAGAGCAGCGTGCCTGTGGCTGTGGATTAGTGGAGCAACAGCGCCACCTACAGCACGCTTAGAGAATCCACTCCAGGTGGGCTTTTTTTTTTCTTTTTCTCTTTCCTTTTCCTTTCTTTTCTTTCTTTCTTCTTTCTTTCTCTCTTCCTTCTTTTTTTTGCTTGTTTGTTTTTTTCTTGTTCTTTTTCTTTTCCCTTTCCTTTTTCTTTCTTTTCTTTCTTCTCTTCTTTCCTTCTTTTTCTGCTTGTTTTTTTTCTTTTTTAAGTCTTAAAGAGCCCAGCTGACATACGTGGTACCTACCAGTGACCACTCCTATAAACATGAAAAGACAGAGGAATATGATACAGACAAAAATCACCCAGACCCAGACAACACCAGACAGGGAGACTGAAGGCATGGAAATGCAGAATCTTCCTGAAAAAGAATTCAGAATAAAAGTCATAACCATGCCAATGGATCTACAGACAAATATGCAAGAGCTAAGGGAGGAAGTGAGGGAAGTCAGGAAAGACAATGCAGAAATGAGACAAGCCATCGACAGGCTCAGCAGCAGACTGGACGAGATGCAAGAGACTGTTAAAGCAATAGAAATCAGAGAACAGGAACACAGGGCAGCGGAGGCAGAGAGAGATAAAAGGATCGCTAGGAATGAAAGAATATTAAGAGAACTGTGTGACCAATCCAAACGCAACAATATTCGCATTATAGGAGCACCAGAGGAAGAAGAGAGAGAAAAAGGGATAGAAAGTGTCTTTGAAGAAATAATTGCTGAAAACTTCCCCATGCTGGGGAAGGAAATAGTCTCACAGTCCATGGAAGCCCACAGATCTCCTAACACAAGGGACCCCAGGAAGACAACATCAAGACACATAATTAAAATGGCAAAGATCAAAGATAAGGACAGAGTATTAAAGGCAGATAGAGAAAGAAAAAAGATCACCTTCAAAGGAAAACCCATCAGACTAACATAAGACTTCTCAACAGAAACCTTACAGGCTAGAAGAGGATGGCATGATATATTTAACACAATGAAACAGAAGGGCCTCGAACCAAGAATACTGTATCCAGCACGATTATCATTTAAATACGACAGAGGGATTAACAATTTCCAGACAAGCAAAAGCTGAGAGAATTTGCCTCCCATAAACCACCTCTACAGGACATCTTAAAGGAACTGCTCTAGAGGGAAGCACTCCTAAGGCTAAAAAGCTGTCACCAGAGAAAATAAAATCATAGCAAAGAAAGCAGACCATCCAAACACTAACTAAAGGCAAAGAATAAAACACCTAGTATATAAAGAATGGAGGAGGAATAAGAAGGGAGAGAAATAAAGAAACATCAGACTGTGTTTACAATAACTTAACAAGAAAGTTAAGTTAGATTGTTAGATAGTTAAGAAGCAACCCCTGAACCTTTGGTAACCACGAATCTAAAGCCAGCAATGGCAATAAGTACATATCTATCGATAATCACCCTAAATGTAAATGGACTGAATGCACCAATCAAAAGACACAGAGTAACAGAATGGATAAAAAAGCAAGACCCATCTATATGCTGCCTACAAGAAACTCACCTCAAACCCAAAGATATACACAGACTAAAAGTGAAGGGATGGAAAAAGATATTTCATGCAAACAACAAGGAGAAAAAAGCAGGTGTTGCAGTACTTGTATCAGACAAAATAGACTTCAAAACGAAGAAAGTAGCAAAAGATAAAGAAGGACATTACATAATGATAAAGGGGTCAGTCCAACAAGAAGATATAACCATTATAAATATATATGCACCCAACACAGGAGCACCAGCATATGTGAGACAAATACTAACAGAATTAAAGGAGGAAATAGACAACAATGCATTGATTTTAGGTGACTTCAACACACCACTCACCCAAAGGACAGATCAACCAGACAGAAAATAAGTAAAGACACAGAGGCACTGAACAACACACTAGAACAGATGGACCTTACAGACATCTACAGAACTCTACACCCAAAAGCAACAGGATACACATTCTTCTCAAGTGCACATGGAACATTTTCCAGAATAGACCACATACTAGGCCACAAAAAGAACCTCAGTAAAGTTGAAAATACTGAAACTCTACCAACCAACCTCTCAGATCATAAAGGTATTAAACTAGAATTAAATTTTAGAAAGAAAACAAAAAGGCTCACAAATACATGGAGACTTAACAACATTCTCCTAATTAATCAATGGGTCAATGACCAAATCAAAACAGAAATCAAAGAGTATATGGAGACAAATGACAACAACAACACAAAGCCACAGCTTTTGTGGGACACTGCAAAGGCAGTTCTAAGAGGAATGTATATTGCAATCCAGGCCTATCTAAAGAAAGAAGAACATTCCCAAATGAATAGTCTAAGGACACAATTACTGAAATTGGAAAAAGAAGAACAAATGAGACCCAAAGTCACCAGAAGGAGGGACATAATAAAGATCAGAGAAGAAATAAATAAAATTGAGAAGAACAAAACAGTAGAAAAAATCAATGAAACCAAGAGCTGGTTCTTTGAAAAAATAAACAAAATAGATAAACCCCTAGCCAGACTCATTAAGAGAAAAAGAGAATCTACACACATTAACAGAATCAGAAATGAGAAAGGAAAAATCATGACGGATCCCACAGAAATACAAAGAATTATAAGAGAATACTATGAGAATCTATATGCTAACAAGCTGGAAAACAGAGAAGAAATGGACAACTTCTTAGAAAAATACAACCTTCCAAGACTGACCAAGCAAGAAACAGAAAACCTAAACAGACCAATCACCAGCAATGAAATTGAATCAGTAATCAAAAAACTACCCAAGAACAAAACCCCCGGACCAGATGGATTCACCTCTGAATTCTACCGGACATATAGAGAAGAAATAACACCCATTCTCCTTAACGTTTTCCAAAAAATAGAAGAGGAGGGAATACTTCCAAACTCATTCTATGAAGCCAGCATCACTCTAATACCAAAACCTGGCAAAGACCTCACCAAAAAAGAAAATTACAGACCAATATCCCTGATGAACACACCAAAGGAGCATAGATGGGGAAGATCTAACTGAAGCCTGCAGTCAATGTACAGATCTGAGGGGCAACGATATGGAAAGACACAAGAAAAGATTCACAGGTGAATTGCCCTGAAGGTAAAAAAGTGAACATATCTCCAAGAGTATGGTACACAGACACAAAGGGACTGAATTAAAACAATGGGGCTTACAAATAGCTCCTGATAAAATACAAATACAATACCCAATGAATTATTTAGGGACTGTTAATTTTCTACCTCCAAAACCACAGATTCTATATCTGGATGAGAAGTTATTAATAGTGGAATAGATAACAGATGACTGAGTTCAAGGTAAAATCGGAGGTTGGACATAAACATGAGCGACTTCTTGCATGATTTAAGACAAATTAATGCAGTTCTTAAACCTATGGGACCTTTACAACAAGGCCTCCTTTCTCTGGCTATGATTCCAAAAGGCTGGGATATGGCTATCATTGATCTTAAAGATTGCTTTTTTACAATTCCTCTAGCCGTAACGGACAGAGAAAAGTTTGCTTTCACTGTCCCTTCCTTAAATCTGCAGGCTCCTTCAGAGAGATTCCAGTGGAAAGTACTTCCTCAAGGAATGTTAAACAGCCCTACAATTTGTCAAAATTATGTGCATAGAGCTCTTCAGCCTATACGTGAGAAATGGTGGACACCTCTATTTCACAGAAGCCCAGGTTGGAGGATGTAGATAAGGGATTTTGATGGTGGAATGGCTAGGATTTGAGGTCACACAGTAAGGCATCAACAGTGGAAGAGTTGACAAGGACATGGTTTTGAGTGTTGAGAATGGCAATAAGATATAGATGTTTAGGTAAAGCTATAAGAATATCATCCATATAATGAACGATATAAGCTGAGGCCCTTGCTTTTTTCCTGCTTTTTAAGGCTGTCTGTATTCCTTGGCTCATGATCGTTCTTCCATCTTCAAAGTCAGCAGTGTAGCATCTTCAAATCTCTCTCTGTCTGTGACCTTCTGCTTCCATCATCACACCTCCTTCTTGGACTCTGACCCTCCCTCCTTCTTATAACGACCCTTGTAATTACATTGGATCCATCTGGATAGTCCAGAATAATCTTCCCATCTCAAGATTTTTAACTTAATCACATCTGCAAATATAAGAACATATTCACAGGTTCTGAGGATTGTGATGTGGACATCTTTGGGAGAACAATATTCTGTCTACAACAGTGCCCAATTGTGAGGTCAAACCACAGAGTCAGTGGTAGTGGAAGATTTGATTGAGGTACAGGGTACTAATAACATAAGACTACTACTGATGGTAGATCAGGTTTAATTCACACCAGATAGGTATTGATGAGGTGTCCAGGTTGTTATGTGAGAATTATTTCAAAGGCCTGGGTTCAAGGTCAGAACAAAGGAAACTGATGGAAATTACAATAGAGACCTCAGACCCTGAATCATGATCACAGGAGCATCAGTGCTGGAAAAGTTAACAGAGGTCCAAGCTTGAGAGCTAGAGCACAGTTTTGATAGTGGAATTTAACAGAGCCCTAGGTTTAAGGTTAAAGCTGAGGGTAATTGATGAATGAACATTTAACAGATAGTCAGATTCAAAGTCAGCAAAGAGAGGCATTGATGGCAAAATCTATAAGTGCTCTCTGGGTTTTTAACATATAGGTCAGTGAGGGATATGAATGTTGTTAAAAGACTTAGATTTGATTCTCAGATCAGAAGAGGCATTGATGGAGGAAGAAAGAAAGACTCAGGTTTTGTTTACAGGCCAGAATGAATTGATGGTGGGGCATCAGTGGTGGAAGCATTAATAGAAGACTGTGTAGAGAGGAAATTGAGCAGAGAACCAGGTGCAAGGTCAGGCATGAGTGGCAGTGACAATGGAAGAGTTAACAGAGGACCAGGCCCAAAGTTCAGATCTGAGGGACATAGATTGATTATCATTTCATGTTCAGGCTCAAGATGAAAGTGTTGGTCCCTAGGAGAGGGCTCCCCATGATTCTGTCCTCCAGTTCCCTTCTGTAGTAAATGCCTCCGAAGTCCTGATTGGCAAATGTCCCTGCTTTCTGGATTCCCTGGGTGTGGTGTGTTTGAAGGGTGGTGGTATTCACCTGAGCTCTTAGCTATGGGGTCACTCAGTCTGAAGACCCACAAATTGAGGAATTTCACTGTTTTACTTAACTTAGGTTTAAAAAGATAAAGTTTTGTCCTGTACACCAGTGTGGCCAATATATAGTTCTTATCTCAAGTAATTGCTACAATGGTAGGAATTAAAAGGCTAAAGTAAGTTGTTTTTCCAACTAAGGAACATGAATTAAAATTGTCCTCTTACTAAACTTTAGTTAACTGTGCAAAATAAACGCTAAAAATCTTCACTTTGAAAAGCAAGAAGCTTGTAGGTATCAGTAAAGAAGAAAACATTACAAAAACCTAGAGCATGGGGAGAGGGGAAAGCTGAGCAGATGGGCTGAGCAGTTCAGGGGCCTTGGTCCAAAGTGGAAAGATGATGCTGAGTGTTCCTTGTGTTACGCTCACTGCCTCCCTGGTAGTTGATGCCACATCTCCAGAAGTTGTTTGTAGTGAGTTGTTTCATTCAAAGCTGGGAGTGTCAATGCACTGGTGACCCCAGCAGGGTGTCTGAGCCCTGCTGGGGTCCCCCAGGATATGACAGCAATAGGTGCTTAAAGGCAGTGCCTGGACCTGTTTGTGGTTGTATTCAGGTTTGGACATCAGCCAGAGATGCTGCGGCCAACCCTTTTAGTCCAGAGGTAAAGAGCAGAGAGAGGCAGAAGAAGAAGGAGAGTGGGAAGAAACTTACAGGCTGTAAAAGAGAGAGAGAATGGAGAGAAGTAGATGAAAAGAAAGAGATAAGCAGATAAAATGCAGAGAGAGTGGGCGACTTGGTGCAGCAGGCATGAAGGGTCTCCTACCCAAGGAACAGCCATCCAATTCACAGGCAAAACTGGAGGGGAATGAGTGAGAATATAAGTCAGGGATCTAGCCATCACTGGCTCTCTCTGGAGGACCCCTTTTCCCATCATCCATCCCACTGAGTCCCCACTGTCCCCTCTCCAGGAAAATTTCACACATCAAGCAAAATCTGTGAAGAACATTCCCGAGGGAGAAGGTTGGGTTGAGAACTGGCAAATGTCCTTCCTCATACTACACAGGAGCTTGGGCGGAATTGAGGAAAACAGAAAAACTGCCTCTCTGTCCAGGAGCAGCTAGGGTATCCTCAGGGCAGGAATGAGGGACCCACATCTGACACCCTTGTGACGGGGCTGCAGAAAGTATCCCCTCTCTGTGTTGTCTGTGTCCCAGCAGGTGATTTTGTCCAAACCTCTGCCTCCAGGTAGCCCGGTACCAACCAGAACGTACCAACTGCACCAGTGGATTCAAAGGCTTCACGGGAGGACCTTGTGTTCCAGGTTTCTTGGCAGAAGGGATTTGGGGAAAGGAGGAAATGTATATGAAATTTAAATGAGCCCTGCCACATCTGTCCCCACTGTGTTGTCTGCATAAGTACATTTATTGTGACAGTCACATCTCATCTCTGTATGGATTTACTTCTAATGCAGAATTTCTCAACCTCAACACTATTGACATTTGGGGCCAGAGAATTCTTTGTTGTGGGAAGTTATCTTGTGCTTTGTAGGATTTTAAGCATCACCCTTGGCCTCTACCCACTAGATGCCAGTAACCTCCTCACCACAACTGTGACAAACAAAATTTTCCAGGCATTGCCAAATATCCTTTGAGGAGCAAAGTCACCCCTGGTTGAGAAACACTGTTCTAAAGATTTATTGACAATGAGTACGGTAGTGAATACTCAGTAAAAAGTTTTTGTGAAACAGCTTCTATTTTCACTTTTCTATGCATATTTTAGATGGAAGTATTAAATGAAGGGCACTTAAAATGACGAATCTATGGTGAAAGGCAAGCTCACTGTTTAAAAAAAGGTCAGAAATGACATAATCATGCAGGTAGGCATTCTATGGAATTTATTTAAAAGCTACTAGATCTAAAAGTGAGTTTAGCAAGGTTGCAGGATACAAGATCTACATTTAAAAACCAATTGCATTTCTGTATATGAGCAACAAACAATCAGAAATTGAAATTTAAAAACCAATACCGAGAATTAAAGATGGTGGCATGAGAGGTGAGACAGAGAACTCCCAAAACCACATATAATGTGAAAATATAGCAAATACAATTAATCCTGAAAGAACAACAGGAAAAAAGGCTGAGAAAGACTACATAAACCTAGAGAACAGAGCAGACCTCACAAAACGGTGTAATGTACCAAAGCCTTGATCCAGGGGGACACAAGCCCTTTCCCTACCCCAGCAAACTGGTGGAAGGAAGAGAAATGGAGCAGGGAGGGTTGGAGGTCTGGGACTGCTGAACATCCATCCCTAGAGACCTGCTTTGGGAGCACGAACCTACATTGCATGGTGCTCTGGAGATTAGTGGGGTTGGAAAACTAACACAGGTAGAATACCTGGAGAGACTGAGATTCCAGCCACTTGTGGAAAACAGGGATCCACAGCTGGCTGTTCTGGGACAAAAGAAAGGTGGGCAGCCTGAGAGACTTCCTAACAGTGAGAGGGCAGCAGGGACAAGGATTACACAGAGCTTACTGCTCAGGAGAAAGGATAGGTGGACAAAATTATCTGGGTGCACTCTGACCACCAGGTTGGGAACTTTCAGGAGCTTCAGGAGCTCCATCCCCCTGGCTAGCTACTCAGCTCCAAGGCCCCCCGCTGGGATACTCAGCATGCTGCTCCCCCCTCCTGGCCTGCCGGCACCATCTTGTAAACTGACAGTCCCTGCCCTGGCTTCAGGCCAGTCAGAGGGAGGCCCCGCCTATGGCAGCTACAAATGCAAGGCACAGAGGCTTACACTTGTGTGCTCGGCCCACTGCTTCTGACAATAGAGACAGGCACTGAAGCTGGGAAGCAGGAAAAAGCTCTTTCCTCTCCCCAGGCACCAAGCGTCACTCCCACGAGACCCCCAACATCACTCCATGGGCAAAACAGCTCCAGAGACTAGAGCTTCTGGGAACTAGAGGGCGCCACATACAAATATGAAACATCAAAGGAACCTGGTTCACCCCAAATCTCACAAACACCAGAAAAAGGGCCAAGTGAAACAGAACTCACCAATATTCCTGAAAGAGACCTCAAAATAAAAATAAAAAACATGCACATGGAGGTACACAGAAATATTCAAGACCTCAGGGATGAATTTAGGATGGAGATTCAATCATTAAGAAATTCCATACCTGAAATGAAACATACAATGGAGGGATTTAAAAGCAGATTAGATGTAGTAGAAAAGACAGAAAATGGAATAGAAATTAGAGAAGAGGAATACAAGGAAGCTGAGGCACAGAGAGAAAAAAAGGATCTCAAGGAATGAAAGAATATTGAGAGAACCGTGTGACCAATCCAAACAGAACAATATTCACATTATAAGGGTACCAGAAGAAGAAGAGAGAGACAAAGGGATAGAAAGTGTCTTTGAGGAGGTAATTGCTGAAAACTTCCCCAGTCTGGGGAAGGAGATAGTCTCTCAGGCAATGGACATGCACAGATCTCCCAACACAAGGGACCCAAGGAAGACAACACCAAGACATATAATAATTAAAATCGCAAAGATAAAGGATAAGGACAGACTTTTAAAAGCAGATACAGAGAAAAAAGATCACATACAAAGGAAAACCCATCAGACTGTCATAGGACTTCTCAACAGAAACCTTACAGGCCAGAAGGGAGTGGCATGATATATTTAATGCAATGAAACAGAAGGGCCTCAAACCAAGAATACTCGACCTGGCAAGATTGTCATTTAAATTTGAAGGAGGGATTAAAC
This sequence comes from Smutsia gigantea, assembly GCA_032199065.1. Classification (NCBI taxonomy): domain Eukaryota; kingdom Metazoa; phylum Chordata; class Mammalia; order Pholidota; family Manidae; genus Smutsia; species Smutsia gigantea. The sequence continues at coordinate 13,455 of JAVSCE010002196.1, forward strand.
AATTTCCAGACAAGCAAAAGCTCAGAGAATTTACCTCCCACAAACCATCTCTACAGTGTATTTTGGAGGGACTGCTATAGATGGAAGTGTTTCTAAGGCTAAATAGCTGTCACCAGGGGAAATAAAATGACAGGACAGAAAATAGAACAATTAATTACTAAGCAGATGCAAAACCAAATCAACT
>JAVSCE010002197.1:0-26647 GCA_032199065.1 Smutsia gigantea
AAATACTATAAAGCTTTATAGTGAGACTTAAAATCAGGTTGTGTAAGTCCTCCAACCATTTTGTTTTTACCGACTCATCAATTTCTACAAAAAATTTGCTGGGAATTTGGCTGAAATTGCATATAATCTTAGATCAGTTTTGTGAAAATTAACATCTCTTCAATATTGATTCTACCACCCCATAAGTACGGTATCTTTCTCCGTTTATTAGGTTTTTCTTAATTTCTCTTGGCAATATTTTATAGTTTTAAATGTAGAAGTCTTGTGCATTTTTTAAGAACTGGTTTGCAGGTATTTCACGATATTGATTTGATTGTAAATGGTATTGACTCCTAATTTTCTTTTGTAATTATTTGTTGACAGTACATAAAAATGTAATTACATCTTCCATATTGACCTTATATCCTTAAACCTTGCTGAATTTACTTATTTAGATTCAGTAGAATTTGGGGAGTTGAGTCCTTTGTATTTTCGGTATGCAAAATTATGTCATTATAAATATAATTTTATCTTCTTTAAACTTCTTCTTTCCCAAGCTTTATGACTTTTTCTTTTTCTGCCTAATGGAAAGAACTTATATACAATGTTGAATAGAAACAGTGAGAGTAGACATCCTTACCTTTTTCCTGATCTTTGAGAGAAAAGTGTTCCATGTTTTATTATTATGTTAGGTGTAGGTTTTTATAGATAATGTTCTGTTCCATTCCTAATTTGCCTAGAGGTTTTATCATGAAATGATGCTAAAGTTTGTTAAATTCTTTTCTTGGATCTACTGAGATATTCATAGATCTTTCTCCTCTATTCTTTTAATGGGATGGGTTACATTATTTTCTTATTTCAATTAAGCTTGTATTTATTTGTGATAAGCCTCATTTGGTCATGATATGTTATCCTTTTTATATATTGACGGGTTTCACTTGCTAATGTTTTAAGGATTTTGTGTCTCTCTGTTCATGAGGAATATTGGCTTGTAATTTTCTTTTCTTATAGTGTATTTATCAGGTTTTGGTTATTTATAGTATCCCCTTACCATTCTTTTAATGCCTGTAGCATTTGTGAGAACATCCTTCCTGTCATTGTTCATGACAATCACTTGGATTTTCTCTTAATTTTTTTCCTTGTTCAATCTAACTAGGTGCTTATCAATTTTGTTGATTTCCATTTCAGAAAATCATTCTTTGGCTGTCTTTATTTTCTCTATTGTTTGTCTATTTTCTATTTCGTTAATGTCTACTCTTACTGCCTTCTTTTTATTTACTCTGCATTTACTCTTCTTTTACCAGCTTAAGATGGAAGCTTAGATAATTGATTTTAGAAATTTCTTTTCTAATATAAGCATTCAAAACTAAATTTACTGTTAACATCAGTTTAGTTGCATCCCAGAAATTTGGATATTATGTGCTTTTATTGTCATTTGGTTTAAAATACTATCTAATTCTCCTTTAAGATGTTTTTCTTTAGAAGTGTATTGCTTAATTTCCAAATATTTTCACATTTTTGAGATATCTTTTTGTTTTTGGTTTATAACTCCAGTGTAGCCAGAAATATTCTCTGTGTGATTTTTAAGTTATCCAAATTCTCTTGGTGTTACTATGGGAATGAAGGCCAACTGCAATCTTTTCACATGTTAACCAGAAACAGAACTCTATCCCGGATTAACTTGGGTTTTGAAGGTAAGGATTGTAGCTTACTGTTTTTGTAGGGCAGTACTTGCCACGTGACAGAAATTCAATAAATATGAGAATTTATTAATGAATGCTGAAGATTGGGGGAAAAAGAGGAGAGTTATAACTAAAACATGGACTTGCCCTTGAGTAACTCATGGTATAATATGCAAACACATGGCTCCATATCATTTTTTTTTTTTTTGGAGAGCAAGGTACAGGCTTTTATTTAGAGATAAAGTGAAAGGACAGAGCTCCCAGCTTATGCCAGGTGGGAACAAGAGAGTCCCTTCATATCATTTTTAAAAGAACACTAGTGAACTCTAAAAATCTGAACAATATGATTGAAATTTATCTCAAAGTGTAGTCACATGCTAATTACCATTTTCATTGTGCTTTCTAGTTTATATGCCCTTTCTCAGAGAAGGAAAAGCATGATGTAGAGCAGCCCATGTGACTTCTAGAGGGCTTGCTATTGAGTTCACAAATGTAAGGGACATAAGCAAAAGCAGAAAAGAGGCATGCATAACCAAGGGCAAATATAAAAGAGTTACAAGGATCTACTAAGAAAATGGATCCTATCAGGACGTATGGGGGAGAAGGGTGATGAAAATGATGCTGATAACAACAGCTCTCATTTATTGAGCATTTACTATGCAGTAGACATAATGGTAGACAGCTTATGCTCCTGACAACCCTATTTTATGCTGCCCGCTGTACAGATGAGGAAACTGAGACTTAGAGAGGTTAACTGACTTGCCCAAGAATATACAGTTAAAAACCAAAGAAGCTAGGATTTGATCCCTAAGAATATGGCTTTTGAGATTTGTGAAAAAATTCTGAGGGCGGTTAACCCTTAGTTACTGGGACTTGTCGTAAATGAGGACCTGGGCCCTTCAAATAGAGGATAGGATTTTGCACACATATTTGGTCAGTATTTCTAGAAGTAGAGTCAGCAAGGGCTATTACTAAAAGTCAGTCTATGACACCGAGAAGGGACTAGTGGTTACTAAGGGAGATGGGGTTGGGGGGAGTGGGGGGAGGGGGAATGGGATAATAGGCACAATAATTCACAATCACAATATAAGTTGGCCACAGGGATGGCAGTACAGCACAGAGAACATAATTAATGATTCTGTAACATCTTACTACATTGATAGACAGTGACTGTATTAGAGGGGGTGAGGACTTAGTAATATGGGTAAACGGCTGAACCACTATGTTGTATACTTGAAACCAACATAAGATTGTATATCAATAATACTTTAATAATTTTTAAAAAAAGCCAGTCCATAAAGTTCAGGCAGAAAACTAAAGTTTGGGGCAGAGCTAACACAGACTGAGAGGGGATAGAAAAGGGCCTGGTGACAGAGCAGAGCCAAATAGGGGCGAGACCAAGGCAGAAACCAGAAGGGAATAGGGGGCCACCACTAGTCCTCATATGTGCCATGCACTGTGCACGTGTCACTTTTAGGGCCATTATATCATGGGACCTTCACAACCACTCTATGAGGTAATTTTCCCTTACAGATTGGACAAAGCTACATATACAATATGTGGTAGCATCCAAGGACCTTAGAATTCCAAGATGTTAACCATTGTTTCTCTCCAGTGGTGGTGGAATGTTTTGGACCAGGATCTGAGGATGGGAGATGGAGTTGTGGGACAGTCAGGAACCCAGTGACAGGGAGAGACTCCTCCTGGTAAGCTACTGCCCTTGCACGCTGGCCTATGGCGATCCATCTAGCTTTCTGTTGATATTCCTCCCAGGGCTTCTAAGAGGCACCCAGACATGTAACACAAACAAGAGTTTTTAGTTATGTTTGGCAAAAGACAACAACATACCCATTGCTTGAGATCAATATTGTTATCAGCGTAATGTGAACAGATGACAGAGACAGATACTTTCAGCATTTATGTTCTCCCATAATCCCCATCTGGGAAAGTAACTTCAAGTTGGAAAGGGTGAGGTTCCCCAGGTATTGATGACAGAAAAGAACCCAGGACAAGAGAGAGTTCTAACAGAGCCCATGGGTCCAGGGGTCCAACCAGACAAATTACATTCTGGGAGACTCTGTGTGCTTTGAGGCATTGAAGAAAAGTGCTAGAATCCCAGCCACATGAGAACTTGACCCTTTAAATAAAGGGCTGAACTTCTGTCTGGTAAGCTGAATGCTGTTCCCACTGAGAGGCGGGGAATCGGTGTGTTTTCTCTGACTTACCACAGTTATTCCTGAGAGAACTGCTAGACTGCTTTTCCAGGTATCATGTAAACAGAATGCGTTTGGGGCAGAGCACTACATTCATCTGACAGATAAAGTCTCTGTGAAGACAAGATGCACCTGTGGGCAAAAGCGGACAGTAGGCAGGTCAGATCGCTGAGTAACTGGCTGCAGAGCACGAATTTATGTATTGACAGTGATCTAGAGAAAGGAACTTTCACCCCACAGGTTTCTGGCCTCCGTCTTGCCTTGTTAAGTATTTTTATTAATGAGTTGGATGAAGACATTGACGGGCTGGTGCTGAAATTTGTGGGTGACACAAAGCTGGAAGAGAGAGCTAATACACTGGACAGCAGAGTTGCAATGCAAAAAAGATTTGACACACTGAAACAATGGACCAGATCTAATATGATTATGTTTAATGGGGATAAATGTAAAGCCCTACAGTTGGTTAAAATAAACAAGCAAATAAGATGGAATAAGCATCAGATGGAGATATGTGCTTTGATAGTAGCCTATGGGAAAATGATAGAGATGTTTCAATTGATTTTAAGCTCAAAATGAATCACCACTGCACCTTAAGCTTACATTGTAATGGAAGTGTGGGTAAAACACAAGGGAGGCGATATCCTCCAGAATGATACCTCATACCTGTGGAGTGCTTGCTGTACAGTACATCCATCTATATGGATTCTCTTATTCTCACTATGGCCTTTGAGAAGCTACTGTCACCCCATTTTACAGATAAGGAAGCTGATGCTCAGAGAGATTAATTAACTTATCCAAAGTCACACACTAGAGCCAGGATATGGTTTCGGGTGTTCTGACCCCAGCCAGTGTGCCGAACCACCATTCTAGGCTGCCTTTGGGCCTGTTAGCTCATACCTCGAGAACTGTGCTAGGTTTCGGTAATATCGGTTCACCTTATAAAAGTGAACATTTCTAAGCTGAAAGAATTGAGGTCTTGAAATTATGCCACAAATGGAAAGGGAAAAGACTGGGGCTTGGCCAAGGGGGAGCAGTATGAGGTAAACAGCGGGTGTTACCATACCTGTCCCCATACGGGCAGCAGGCTTAGCCCGGGCCTCCCGGGGGTCCTGGAGGGCAGAGCCATGGCCAAGGCGAGGAAGGTAACAAGGAGGCCTATTTAGGGTTCAAAGAGGCATGGACTTTGAAATAATTGGTGCATTCTGACAACAGACTGTCATCTCACGAGGGAGGGCCAGGTGGCTTGAGTTCTCATCCTCCTGAGGGGTTTGGTGCTTCTAGAAACCTCCTAACATCTGGACTGTGGAGTTGGGCCATGTTAAGGCACAGGAGAAAGTCCTGGGATTTTTAATTTACTGCATTTCAACAACGAACACTCATAACCTAGCCCCCTCCAGGGAGTTGCTGTATTTTTTAAACTTTCATTCCTCAGGATTTTTGAAATACATGCCACACTTAACCCACATAACAAAAGCAGCTAGAGAGCTGCCTCAGATCCACTGTGGAAGGATTTAAGAACAAATACGGAGACAAACATATATTTTGCTCACCACTTTGTTGTAATATTTGTCTTTCTTACTGTCAGTTTATCAGGAAGACTCTTGATACTGTCAGGATTTTATATAGATATCTTTCATTCCATCTTTCCTATCCCAAAGTTGGCCTTTGTAAATTATTTCCAAGTCTGGTGATAGAACTATTAAGTTAGATTTATAAACAGAAGATGAATAAATAGGTTCAGAGCAAGAAACTGAGGGCACAGTCAGTAAGTTATATCATCTATAATACATGGACTTTACATCCACTGGATTGCTTAGAGATCTGTCCACTCCTCCTTCCAAAAATCTAGAGTATTTTTTATCTTTGTTCTGGATAATAAGGATTTGTGGACTCAAAGCCCCATATATAAAATGTTTTTAAAGTGTAGCCTCCCATATTAAAAGAAGAAACAATGGCCCAGCAGCAAGGTAGACATTCAGTCAGCACCTAGCCAGCTAATCCCTCGGAAGGGCTCCCACCCCTCACCCGGGGTGGAGAAGGTGGGAGCCGCCCCGTGTAATGACAGGGCCTGGCAGGCATTGCAGGTAAATATGCTCGGCCCGCACGACAGTCTCCCTCTGCAGGGGAGCCCACACCATCCTCACCATGCCTAGCAGGGAGGAAATTCTCTTTTCTCTCTTTTTTTTTTTCCCCTTAGACGTATTTCCCTGTATCACTTAAACATATTAAATCACTGTTAGTACCCAGAGTGGGCATCATGTTAGCATATGATCTAATCAGAGCAAGTCTGCTGGTCTCCAAAGGCTTTATTCTTTTTGTCTCTTTCCTCTGTTTTCTTGTTAGACTGAAGAGCCTTTTTTGACATCCTCATTTGTTCTGCCGTGTAATAGCACGGGATCTTTCAGAGCTGTCGGCATCTGCTCCACTCCAGAGAGCTGTAGAACTGAGCCAGCAGAGCAATAATAATTATGCCTGAATGGACTGCAAAGGATGGGAGAGATAGAAGGAAGACAAGAAAGACTGCATCTGGTGCAATGGTGTTCTAGCCTGGAGAGAGAGTGTGTATGTGTATGTAGGTGCACGTGCAGCCTATGTGTGCTGTATGTACATGCACTGAGACCACACATATATCTGTGTACTGTGGACAGAGATCATTCTCCTCAGAGCAGTGGACTGGGGATCAGTCAGGCTCAGAGTTCTCCAAATTCCCCCGCCCTTGCTCCCTCCTCCAGAGGGCCGCACTCATGCAGGTGCGGCTGCCTGCATGCACAGTGGGGGTTTTCAGGACACTGGGGAGACAGGCCTTCTTCCTGCAGCCCCAGCCTTTATACACAGCTGGGTAAGGAGGCCTGCAGATGTGTCTTTTCACCTGGGTACTACTCCCTGAGAATAAATCAGGCTTCTTGGGAAAATGCTGTATTTCTTCCTGATTGTCAAGATACTAGCTATTAAATAACTGGTCTTCTGGCCTTAGACTAATATTCAAAATAGCAGATGGCATCTGTTGAATATTTAGTATTTTCCAGGCACTGTGCACACCCTTCATGTACAGTATGGTTCATCGTTAAAGAACTCTCCACGGCAGGTGTTACTGCTAGCCCATTTGCAAACGAGAAGAGTAGGACATGGAGTGGCCCCACAGCTAGTGAAGGGCAGCTTCCAGAACCAACCCCAGGCCTCTGTGACCCCAGCACCTGCATGCTTAGCTACTAGGCCTTACTCCCAAAGGTCTTGCTTGTACATTAAAAGGGACTATTTTTTTAAGGTTGTGGCTACAGAAGAACAGAACAACCGCTCATGTCATTCATTTGTGATCCTCCAGCAAAACAGGCTGCTCAGTGACACACTTGGTCAGTTCCACGGACAGCACTGAGCTTCACAAAGAGAGGTGAAATAAAATTAACCTCCGAAACCAGAGAGCCCAGTGTTTTTCATTGGGTTCATTGATTATTTTGCAAGATTCAGGAATCCTACCATGGCCAATTGTCTTGAGGTCAATTAGAGCCCTGGGTGAGAGAGCCTCAGTGCCTTGCTCCATCCTGGGAGCCAGCGCACCGAGGATGCTTTGATCAGCCCTCAGCAAAGGGAGGAGGCAGAAGAGGCTTGTCAGCAAGAATGTTTCCTTCCTGCCTATGCCATCTACCACCCCAACCTTATTCCCACCCCAGCCCCATTCCAGAACTTAAACCGTGATGTTCTTTAAACATCCTTTACCTCTTCAGAACCCTCCCCTTAGAAGGCCCAGCTGACTCGTTTATGCTGAAGTGAACCCTCTTACTAAGATTCATTTTAAGAAAAAAGCCTTAATTAGGCAAAAGGAATACATCTCCAATAGTGGCATTTCAGGCTTGCCAAGCTAGTAAGACAGCTGGGAGATGGGAAAAGGGTCTCCATGGGTTTGTATTATTGAAATCCAGGAGAAGAGGAAGGAGCCTTTTTCTGTCTGCTAATATGGCTGGATGGGGTGGGGATGGAGCAGAGAAAAGCACAGAACTTTGCACAGGGGTCCAGCTCCAGACTTGGGAGTCAAGAGGTTTTGCACTGGAAAGCACTTCACGAAATGAACACTGTGAAGTATGACGCACTACTTTGATGTTTTAGGGAAGAAAGGAAAAGACTGACCTAAACAAAAGTTTGGGCAGGAAAAATAGGCAAACAGATTGCTGTGGGGAGGAAGAAAACAACCTAGAGCTAGAAAGAAAGAAAAATCACATGTGACACAATGTCAGCAGCTGTGCTGCTGAAAATCACCCAACAGGAAAGTGGGCAGCCTGAGAGATGGAAACTGCCAGCGCAATAGAGCCCCGAGGAGACCCAGGGCAGCTCTGGGCCGTGGATAAAACTGGAGACCATCTGAGACCAAGAAATTGCACAGTCCCTCTCTGCATGTGCTCACATCAGCACACGTGTGGTCAAGCCCAGCTTGGGCCAGAATTAGCATTAATCGTCCCATAGTGGTAATGGTCATGCCATATTTATAGATAGCAGCTCCTATGGCTGCAAGGAGCCAGCAGGTGAAATGTATTCAGCCATCCAAGACTCAGGCTGTATGTAACACAACATGTTGTTTCTTTGGCTTTTGGTTTTTAATGCACTACAACTTCTTCCACCTTTGGAGGGCATTGTAAGCCATATAGGAACTCTAAGGACAATTTAGGAATTCATAGGGTCTCTGGAAAATTCTGTATTGCCTTCCTGAGTCCTCACGTTCAGTCACTTGAATCTGTAGTTGCTCTTCCCAGGTGAGTTGGAACAGTGTGTCTGGAGCTCCCAAAGGTGGGAGCTCTGATATCCCCGAGGGGCGAGCGGAAGCCAGCTCCGCTAGTCCTCTCTGGGAAAGGTACAGATGCACAGAGCCGGCCGCTGTGGACATCCATGTAGCCAAAGGCCACTGCCGGGCTGAGTCCATCCAGATCAGGAAATCTGCGTATTGTTCTGTGGGGACTGCGGCTCTTGATTTAATTAATTGTTTGTTTGCATAATTTTCCTCAGGAAGGACTATTAGCACATCAAAAGGATGTTAAAAGTATCCTCGGTAATAACAGAGTAAATACAAACCTAGTTTATCACTTTGTCACTTTCAACAAACACCACTCTGATGTGCTGACCTCCACCAGTGAGGCGCCCTATTTAAATCAATAGCCAGCCAAGTGGGGAAAGTGAACGCAGACCAGTCTCTGAACTAGCTGATAGTGAAGGCCAAAATAATTTCTATAGTGAATATGTATTTTTTAAATTCCCCCAAATCTGAAAAGTGGCAGAGGCATGTGTATGACATTTCCTTCCTCCCTGCTCCCACTTAAAAGCTTCCACAGAGAACCTGCTGGGCTGATAGCACTTTTCTTTCAATCTCCAGGGGAGCACTTGGTAAAAATGTTTTTAGAACACTAATTTTTATAACACCCCAGGGAAAGAAGAATAGGTGGGTCATTTACATATATTAAGGAGTTTCGAACAGCCTGTTTCTGTCCCACTCTCAAAAAAGGGAGAACAGCAAATCTTCCTGAAACATTAGGAGCCACTTGAGGTTTGATTCCAGCAAGAACGTAGCTCTAAAGGTGGAAGGCAGAGAGCCAGAGAGTATGACCAGGCCCCAGGCGTACATCAAGAAATGCCCAGGTGCAGGTGAAATCAGACAGCTACGACCCCATTATGGACACCTTGGGCGGAAGGGTTGGGGAACGTTCTTTCTCGTTAACACGCATGCTTAGTAGAATCTTTCTAGCCTCTCTACAGAAATGTCAGCAGCTAAGGCCTGTGGACTATTTTCATAAACAAAAATTTAACTCCTTTAGCTACAAAAAAAGTTTTAGTCACATATGTACTTTATCCAGCTTCACTTCCTTAGACAAAGATACCGTGCATAATTTTTTTGTTTTATGGTCATCAACTAGTATGTGTGAGCCTGGTCTTATCACCTGAAAAATCGAGAAATAAATACAGAAATTAACAAAATATCACTGGGTCAACTAGAGTGGCTCCGAAGTTGAAGGGCAATATTGCCTTTTACCTACTCTGCATCTGTTCCTATATCCCCCTGCTTCTTGGACCTCGGCTCTGTCTGGCATTTCCCCTTCACCATGTGCCTTAGAGGAAATGGGACCAGACCCAGCTCCCCACCTCCACTCGTTTCAGGGGAGATCCTCATCTGGCCCGGGGTAATCTCAACCACTTCCCTGTGGTTGGTTTAGAAATGACCATGGATCATGTGGGCCAACAAGGCAAAAGGAAAGGTTTTCCAGGAGCCTCTGAGAAAAATATCCTTCTCTTCAGAGACTGCCATGGCAAGAGTCTCTCTGGACATCACTGTTCCTGGATACAAGACCAACGACTACACCATCCCGCAACCAGGATGTGGTAAAGCTCTAAGTGTGAGAGGGCAGAGCTACGAGACCTGCAGGGAGATGGATGGGGAGTCACAGGACCTCATCAGCCTCAAAGACTCTGGACTGCAGTTGTGTGAGTTGTGTGTACTAGTCTGAGTTTTCTATTGCTGTAAATAAAGGAATCTTCACTGATACAAGTTGTCAAAAACTAAAAACTTGTAAGTAGTATTAATGAAGACAAAACATTTTGTCTACATTGAGAAAGGATGCAACACTGACTAATGGATAAAAAGAAGAGAAACAGTACTGTTATATGACTAAGATAGCTTCTTTTACAGTGGAAATGATTCAGTTACAAAATAATTTAGCACTGAATCTAAAGCATTGTCTTCATCCCTCAGGATAGTTTGAATATGACCACATAAAATGATCTAAAGTCTTAGAAACAGATGTCTACCATGGCCATGGCACTCAACCCGTGCACAGGATCTGTTGAAGGGAATGATTTACAACCTGGTGTACAGTTTAAAATAGTCTTCAGGATGCACTGGCCAAGAGACCAGAGACTGTTCTAGAGGAACTGTTCCAGAGGGAGGGCATGTGTTGGAAGAGAGTCAATCAGATTTGTGAAAGCCAAAGCTAGTTTTGTGCATAAATAAAAACGGAAGCCTTTAAGGAATTCGGGGAAAAAATGGAAGGCTTCACAGAACTGGAAAAATGTTCCCTCCCCATCAATTACCTGCCCCAAAGTCCTGATTTCAAAGTTATATTAACTCAGGAATACCAACACTTTCTTAACAAGAGATAAAAGACCTCAAATGCAAATTTCTATGAGAAAACTCATATGATACTAAAAACTTGGCCACTTGAAAGAGGACATTGGTTTACTTTCTATCTTACTAGTTCTAGAACATAAGCTTTGTGAGGCCAAGGGTATTTTTGTCTTGTTCATTGCTTTATTCCTCCGTAAAATGGTGCCTAATCCATAGTATGTACAAAATAAACGTTTGTGACTAAATGAATTATGAATGACAGATATCAGTCCTTACCAAGAGCAAACTTTTATAGGAGAGCAGGACATCTTTAGAGGGCATACAATTCTGTACGGCTGAAAGAGATGATGAAAAGTGGACCATGAAAAAGCAAAAGGGGCAACAAAAGGGACAAAAGATTGGAAAGACAGGTTTCTTCTTACTGCATTTAGTCTCGGACAGTCCCTGACTGAAATCTCACACTAGATCCAGGTCAGCGGTTGGAAGACACTGACATCCTAAGAACAGAGGAGCACAGAACAGATTGGAGCCAAGTAGCAGCACACGCTGCACCTGCTCTCTCCACAGGCCGGTCCTTGTTTTCCAATATCGATTCCCCACCCCAGATTCCAGAGGTGGATTCATCAAGAAGCTGGTGAAGGTTAAGCTTCAGTGCCCCTCAGTTTGCTAGAAGGAACCCCAGTGCATTTATTTGTCATATGTTTTCACGAATTTGTAGAAGTCAGATATTTTAGTCCTGACAGGTCAGAGGGCTGTTTCTACTCCGACTTGTCCTCATATCAGGTGGCATAAAAGTGGCTGCAGCATTCTGGGGGCCAGCTAAGGCAAATGGATTTGGAAATACGTTAGTTTTGGTGTAGCGGGATGTATGTACGTGATTCCCACTTACTGGTATATGTCATTATTTCTAGTTTTGGGGAATATTCCTATAGCCCTCTGTAGAAACACAACTGATGTCACAGAGTGGCAGATCTCAATGCTGTATCACAATGTGCTCTGTGACCTTAGTAGAGGAAAAGAAAGGTTTGAAATAGGGTCAGAAGCTAGTCTGTGGGAAAGTCTTCCCAGTCAACTGTAAGCGAAGCAGTCTGACACCTAGTCAAATGGAAGTTCTCTCCTGTTGGGAATACAAGTGAAGATGCAGTGTAGATTTTTGTGTTACTGTGCCATACAATAAAATTATTTTTCATATATTTGCAAATGAAGTCAATAGAGAACATTCTAGAAATGCATTTAAAAGTGAATTATAACAAAAACAGATCATGCAAAAAGCGGTAAATCATGGAAAGGAAGACAAAAAATTGCTAATAGAAAAAATAAACTCTTAGATCATTTAATGATGCAGTTAATGAACAACAGTAGGTTATAAGTACGTATTTGAAAATTATTTAAATTTCTTTATGATTCTACAGGAATATTCATATTGCCAATGTAACTCATAATACACCACTACAATGAAGACATTGAAAGGAAATTAGTTAACAGTGAGCACCACCCATTAGAAATGTATTTAAGGTAAGGCACAAAACAACAAAAATAAATTGGAAATGCTCTGAATTCTTGTAACTCCTCTATATTTTCCCCAAATTGACTACAATCCTCAACATTTATGTGATGGTACCAATAATGAGGAGTTCACAGAAATTTTTCTAAATTATTGGTAAACAGATTTGATCAATCATGCTACTGGTTTCTATTTTCTAGATAGAAAATGTTATAAAATATTTGACATATGAAGAGGCAATCCAAGAGTATGGAGTAAAAAATTAAATGAAAAATTATAGGGTTATTAGACAGTCAGGTAACAAAAACATTGTGGATATTTTGGATTTTGTATGGCTGTGGCATTTAAATATTTTTAAATGTGTCCTTTATGGCAATTTCTTTTCTCATTCTAAACACTCACTCTTGAGCTTAATTTTATATTAGTAATCTTGTCTTCTTTTACTTAAAAAAAAAACCTTTTGAATTATATAAGCTTCAGATCCCAAAAGCAATAATTTAAAAGGAAGAGATGGCCTCTTGATCCTCCTCTGCTTCTATTCATTTCAACTCTGAACTGATTAAGCAATTTCTCAGATGATAAAAACTTACACACATACATACACATATACACAAATAAAAATGTATCAAATGGGTGACATGAACTAAAATGGCTTTTTCCCTATTATCAATCTTTCCTCAGCACAGTGAAATTGACACTCCTTTGGACTGTGGCAGAATGGTGTATGTGTGTTGGGATGGAAGTTAACAGGGGTCTGGAATTTAGGAGCTCTCTTAGGATTTGCAAACTGAAAAAAAAAATGAAGATCGCTGCCCTAGGCAATGGTATGTAGAGAACAGAGAAGAGAAAATTTGCTTTGGACTTGGAGTGTTGGTTTTAAATTCTAGTACCACTGCTTAAATAGCTGTGTGACTGTAAGCCCTGATTTCTACACTTGTAAAAATAAGAATATTAAGTGCATTTTAAAGTTTCTGTGAAAATTAAATGCTACTACTGAACTCAAATGAAAGTATAAGAATTAAATGAATAGTGCTGTTCTAAAGAGTGAATGGGCTCCATATAGGTTTTCTGTAAATGTTGGCTTCTGAAATATATAGAACAGGGTGTCATCTTATGCAAAGAATGTAAATTTGTTCTGGTAACAAATGTCAATGCATTTTCTGACAATGCCAGTGAATTTGTACAGACTGTATGGATTACGTTTCACCTTTATGCATGAAGCTAATACCACATAGGGCAATGACACGTATGGCCAATTTATGTAAGAAGAAATAAGATTGTCTGGTAATATAGCAAGAGTTGTTTAACATACCTGGTCACCCAACAGTATTTCATCACTCAGGCAGGCAAAAATGGAGAAGAATGACAATGTCTGCCAGCAGTCAGTAGGGTGTTAAGGCACGGGCATTCTCATAACATCACATGGCCAGAGTTCAAATTGGTACAACTGCTTGGAGGCCAACTTAAAAGTAGACCACCCCACCGACCTGCCCCCCCAAAATACCTTTAAGAATGTTTACCTGCCTTTAAAGCTAAATATATACCTACACTATGACCTAGTAATTCCACTTCTAGTTTGTATCAAAAAAAAAGAAAAAAAAAGTGTACCCATGTCTTCCAAAAGACAGGTACAAAAAATGTTCACAGCAATTTTATTCCTAGTAGTCTATATGTCCACCAACAGTAAAGTGAATCAATAAATTATAGTATACTCAAAAAATAGAATACTACTCAGCAATATAAAGAATGAATTACTGCTATATATTACAGCTTGGGTGAATCTCACAGACATTATGTTGAGTGGAAGAAGGCAGAAGCAAAATAATACACACCCTATTGTTCCATTTATATGAAGTTCAAGAACACAGGGTAAGTACTGATTAGGAAGAGGCCTGAAGGACCGTTCTGGGGTGCTGCAAATGTTTAATATGTTGGTCTGGGTACTGGTTATACAGCTGGACATGTATGTAAAATTCAACTAGCTATTCACTAAGATTTATTCACTTGATTTTTTATATGTGTTATATTTCAACTAGAAAGTTTAAGAAGACATACTCTTTGATTTATTAATTATGCTTTCATCCTAAAGGAAAAATCAGAAGAGTACAAAAACATTTTCATCAAACAACGAACACTATAGTGTTATATATAGTAGTAAAAATCTAGAAATGTCAGTTCAATAATAAAAAAAATAGTTAAATTATTATATGTTCAAACAGTAGAATGCTGTATAAGGCATTAAGTAGGAGACTAGTTAAAAATGCAGAAATATGTTCATAATGTTGAAAGAGGGCAGGTTAAGCAAAAATGGTATTTAAGATTTAATAGTATATTTGTGTGTGTATATGTATATGTCCAGAAAATACTGTATAGTATAAAACCCACATGCTATCTCTAATGGGATTATAGGTAATTTTTCTTTTTTTCTCTTGTTTTAAGCAATTTTCTACATTGAACATGTCTTATTTTTTGCAATCTGCAAAAATATAAAATATCTTGAAAGAGAAATAAAAAAAAATAAGAGCAATCAAGCAAACCATTACCTCTCCCTGTCCAAGTAAACTGTTAAATACATTTTGCATTCTAGGTATGCCCTTCATGAAGTTGGTTAACCTCTCCAAACTCAGCTCCTGTCTGTCAAATGAGGAAAATAACAACACCTATCTTTCAGCATTGTTACCTGGATTAAATAATAATTTATACAAAATTTTCTGTATGTAGCGCTCAGCATAGTGTCTGACACATCATAAGCACTTTGTAAATATTAGCCAATACATTACTCTGGGACACTGGCTCAAACTCCCAAGTTAACAGCACTAATGAAACTGTTCTTAATCTTTTCCACCTCCGGTCTCTGACGACCTGGTTATCACCTGCCCCTTTAAAGGGTAAGTAGAACACTGCAGGAGATGGGGTGCCGTGGGGAAACCCCGTCTGCACAGGAACGTGCACTCTTGACAGCCAGGCCTCGGGATTTTTGCAGATGCATCAGATCCCAGCTGAGACAGAGAGCCTTGCGCGGTCCTGTGAGCGCCCTCCTGTGAGCTGGGGCCCGGGCCCCACAACCACACGCAGAAGGTTCCAGGAACTGATTTGCTTTTGTGGTCAGGTTTTCTTCCTCCCAGTCTCCAGGGAGGTGTGTTGGATTTAGTTTCATTTTTGTTATTGTGACTCCTCTTCTCCTTGTTCTTGCTTTCCTTGTTTTCTGTTCCTATTTCGCCTCTTTTCTAAAACAACTTGTTTCCGGAGCTGCTTCTGCGCTTTCTTCTCCCCGACCAATCTGTACCCCCACCTCGGCTCCCTTGTCCCCTCCTTCCTTCCCTTTCTCTCTCTTCCTTTGCATCTCTCTTGAGACAGGTCTAGTGGCCTGGTTGCCATCTGCTGCCTTTTTTTTTTTTATGAGGTTGAGATCAGATGGCATCTAATCGATCGTCACGGTCTCCATGGTTACCAGGGTGACAGAGCACTTGGGAGAGACACACTCTCCAGCCTGGGGCTGTCAGACCATCCTGAAAGGGGAAAGGAAAATCAAACCTCTTCCATCATATTTCCACATCTGCATCCTTCTCAAATGCACCAAAACCCAGACTCTGTTTATGTTTTACATAGTTACCTAGTGGCTTGAGGCTAAGGACTGCACACTGACCTTTGGCTATCAAAAAAAAAAAAAAAATTCACAAGGACAGAAGTAATGATCTTTTTTGAACCTCAGATTACCGCCCCACTTACCTCTATACACACAGACCATCACCCTTTTTTTCTTTCCCTTTTGAGTGTTTGGACATTAATTTGGTAATTCGAACTGGCTGTTATTCCAGTAAATCACAGAGTGGTTCTAAAAATGACAATTGACAACTGTTTGCTGCAGGAAAAGAAACAGCTCCTCGTAAAACTGCCTCGGATCAGGATCAGCGTTAACATTCGTTTTGACTTGTTCTTTAGCCAGGAATTATTTTGTAGTACAGGAAGCCGTTTTTCTCAGGGTTAGCAGTCACATATGATGAAATGCTAGCAGAACAACCCCCTTCATGCAAAAGGTGCCAGGACCTGGCTGTGGTTTGTTACGCTTCCAAGGCTTTGAGGGCCGACCAATGCAGCAGAGGTGCAGCCGGGCCTTATTATAATAGCAAATGATGCTGTTGACATCCCGGGTCTGGCTGACAGGGACGTGCGACGGGTCTTGGTAATAAGGATATAGACCTAATGGAACCAATGCTAGAGCTTTGGAGAAACTCAGAGAAAAGAAAACAACCAATCATCATATCATTAAATAATGTTAAAACCGCAAATGGAATCCTGTCTTTGATTTATTCACACACCTTCAGTATTAGGAGCAGACGACTTAGGGCTGTAGGCTGTTTTACTTCCTCTCCTGGTAATATTTTATGTTTCATAATACTTATTAGAAATTCTGCTCCTTTTTATCTTTGTCAGATTAAACCAAAGTCAAACTCGTGGCACACGTACAAGGCCTAGAAGTCACTGTTTTTCATTTAAAGGAAAAAATGCGACCCCATGCCTGGGTAGTGCTTTTTTTTTTTCTGCTTTCCTTCCTTTGTCCCTGCCATCCCTTCAGACCTTCTCCGTCTCCTTCTGCACAGTATCTTAGTCCGATTCAGAGATTTTCATCGGTAGTTCCTTTGGCTGTTAAGCAAATATCACACTGATATTTGAAATAGAAATGATGCCATCAATTGGAGGAGAGACTTTAATATAAAGGGAAAATAATTTCTCACGAACACGAACGTCGTTATTCGCTTTGCACCTCCGCATCTTTGCAAACGCCCACCTCTCCTGGCCTCTCTGCCACTCTCCCCAGGCTTCCCCTCCTCCCTAGTGCCTGCCAGAGGACAACCGGGGGCTGCTTTCACCGCAAGTGCCACCTCCCCAGAAAAGGCTCCCTTCCCCGCACCTCCCACCAATCACACAGAGATCTGAACTCCGATGTTCTCAGGGGCCACACTTAGGCAGGACTGAGCCTTGCCGCCTTTCCCCCTTGCTGACGTATTGGTTACATGCATCTCTTGCCTCCCATTTCAACTGGACGCTCTAGAGGGGAGAGACCGTGCCCCTTAGCTTTTGGGATCTTCCCTTCCTCTTACCTAGTCAGCCCTCACTGAATGTCTGATGAAGATGACAGAGGCCTTGTTGTGACTCCAGTACCTGGCTTTTCTTTTTAAGGCCTTAGTTCTCAGCATTTCTTGACCTGCAGTGATTTTTACTTTGTGTCAAGCCAGTAAGTAAGCTTTCCTTACCTCCTTATCTCCCCATACTGTTGGGTACAAGCGTGCTTCTCAGAGAAGGTGGATTCCACCTTGGAATAAAATGAGTCATTTGTTCCCATCAGGACAACTACCACAGCATGGTGTCAATTCACTCTTGCCTTTGGTAAATTGAGTTTGTCAGTCCTCAGCCACACAGCTGAGTGAAATGTGTGATGCGGGCTGTCTCCTGGGAGAGGGAAACTGGCATAAACCACATCCTAATGGGATCCAGAAACAAAGACACGCGCGTGAAGTGTTAATTGCATTCATAAAGACATTAACAAAGGAATTAAAATGGCAGAAGCTTCCATCAGACTCCAGATTCTCAGAAAACATGCTACCCAAAGAATGTTTTAACAATTATCATCAAAGTTTATTGCTCACCCACTGCAGAGATAATTCTCAATAAATATTAACTTTCCAAAGAACAAACATTTTTTTGTTCATTATGTTGAGTGTATTAACTAGCAGTTTATCCCACCGCCCGTCCTTTTCTTGCTCCTTGCTGCCTTTGTATGATTTAAGTTTCCAGAGAATCAAGAGGCATTTTCAATGCTGCTTCATTAACCATAAGGATGTTTGTTAACAGTTTGAACCTCATCAATCCTACAGTCTTATTAGAGCAAAATGTTCATTATCTGGGTCCTTTTTGCTTTTTGAAGTAGAATTACAGGACTGGGGGTTTATTTGACAGTCCTTCTTGAGTATTGCTGAGATAATCTGCAAGGTGGGCAAATCTGGGGCTTCCTGCCCCTGCCTTTTGGCAGGGCCCCCAGCTGCTGAGAACAGGGCTGAGCTGGCAGCAAGTCAGAAGGCTGCATTTGACTGAAGATGGATCACATTGATGAGTATCACGCCTGCTTAATGAAGTCAAGGCCACAGATTTGGGGCCTTTTAAGGCTTTTCTCATTTCACTCAATTTCACCTTCACAGGCCACACCACTAATTCCAGCCAGTCGTTTCCTGTATATGCGCAACTGGTGCCTGAGGGACTAGATAACAATAAGTGAGTGTCATCAAGAAAACAGCGACAAGAAATCTGTCTGTAACGGAATCGGAGTTAAAAAGTGTGTTCACATAGAGCGTCTTACGTAATGCATGCAGCAACTCCATGACACCATGGAACGGATATTCCTATCCTCAACTGCTGATAAGAAAAGCTGCAACTCAAAGAAACTAAGTAAAGTTCAGGGGTTAGAATTCAGGTATTTTTGATCAGCTGACCGCCCTTTCGACGCAGGAGTCTAACTCTCTTGGGATCTCATTTGAGTCTCACTTCTATGAAGTAAGGCAGGTTGTATAAACAAGTGGGTCAATTTGCCAGGAGCCGTATTAATGCAGCCAGGGGAGCAGGTGCCCCTAAGCCCATGCCTAGACTTTAGCTGAACCTGCTGATTACAACTGTAGTTTTCAGACTAGTCTAAACCAACCATATTCATGGATGGGCGCAGATGTCTGTTGTGTATGTCTGGGCTGATCGGCATGGGTTGGTGGGAGAAGGAGGCTCTGATGCAGTCAGCATCTCAGGAAAGCTCCCTTTCTGGTCATCAGAGTCAGACCCACTGAGCCTCTAGTCACTTCTAATTCTGTTGCAGAAACAGGGTATTTTCTCCTAGACATGATCTGCATCTTGCCAATGGGTTTCAGCCCCGGGCAAGTTCATTATGGATTCAGTGAGACTGAGGAATGACAATGGAACATTCTTGGGTAAAACAGTTCATTCCCTGGCTTGTTCTCCCAGCAATATAGGTCGAGCACTAGAATTACATCTGCATCCAAAAGTCTGCAGGTCCTTAATCCTCCTTCGTCTCTGCCTCTGCCCAGCAGAGCTCTTTATATAGTGATTCAATCAGTAATAGCTCATTGCCTACGGGTGTGGAAGCAGTAGCGTGGCAGCAGGCCAGTTTAGGTTCAGGTGAGGATCCTGGCCATAGGAACTTCCATTTTCCCCACAACCTGTAAATTAAATTTGGGGATATCACAAAACCTATAATATAAATGTTTGGATTGTATGCTGTTTTCTATTCGTTGTGCTTCATCTCATATCTACTATCATATCTTCACAAGCTGACTGTCTTTATGTCTCACGAGAACACATCAGCAATGGTACTCGACTCCACAATTTTTCAAGTAATGGCAAATATAGCTCCAGCGTAAACATGTCACTGGGTTGTTCAGGTGACTGACCCAAACAGCACTTTGAAACAATCATCTAAGGGTTACTAATATTATGTGCTGTGCATTTACTTTAGAGTTTTATTATTTTTGTCCTGATTAGGGGGGCTTATTATATCTTTATGCTGCTTCTAATATGGATGATTAGTAAGATGTAATTTTACTTCTCTATTGTTAGGAGTTGGATGCAAAGATATATAATAAATGGGAAAACATCAAAATGAGCACTTGGTCAGTTACACATTCAATCTAGACCATTGTATTAATTCAGCAGAAGTGCTTAATATTTTTCCTCCGGATCACAATGCACTTTCAGTTGTCTGAAAATGCTGACTGAGGACAGGAAGAAGTCCATGCTATAATTAGTACTGACATCGAAAACACCTAGGTAATCATCTGGGGAAAATCTAATCTTTCAAAATTATTTTCTTTACATTTTGAAATTTGGTTAAGGAGGAGACACAGCCGGAGATGCCCTCTGAATACTGGGAAGAAAAACCTTTCAAACTTTTACTCACTCTGTTTATGTCAAAATTTAAGAGTAAGTTCATATTCCCATGTCAAAATTGTGTCACTATCATAGGGTCATCATTTATTCATTTCCATTCATGAAAATCCAAGTGGATGAAGACATTTTATAGGGCTTGGCTGTCCATCATGGTAGCTACTAGTCTATATGGCTATTTAAATTAACACTAATCAAACATAAAATGAAATTAAAAATCCAGTTCCCCATTCTAATGCAATCACCACCTGTGGTTAGGGGCTACTATATTGGAAAGTGCAGATTTATAGAACATTTTTTGTCACTGCAGAAAGTTCAAGTGGACAGAGCTGCTCCAAAGCAAAAGATTGGAATGCACACAGACCACAGAAAGACATCCTAAATACAGTCATATCATTATTTGTTAAATACTTCAAACAGTTCTGGTGACAGTGACTTGTGGGACCAGGCTGTGGGGCCCTGGGTATGAAGGAGGCGGCCTGTAGCCTTCTTTCTCAGAGTGGTCTGGCCCTGGGTATCATGGGAGAGGATGAGCCGAATCTCTGGAGAAAGGGCAGGTGTGGATGAGCCATTTCCATTTGCCACTCCTGCAACTCCCAGAATCTCGAGTCCAGACGTGCCGCCAAGTCACACTTGCACAGAAGCCCAAACCAAACCGCATTTGGATTAATTTTCTGGCCCTTATTTCTTTGCAAAATCTATCTTGTGCCTTTGATTAAGGACCTCCTTTCTTTTTGCGGTAAATTTCAATGACTCTGAACCTAGCAGTCTTTTCCACCAGCCATGACGTTTAGCAAAGGCATTCACCAAAAACAATACGTCTTCAGGCAAGCAAGGATTATAACAGAGACTGAACAATGCAGTCCAGTGACTGCCATTCATGGGTTCATCAACATTGCCAGTCAGCACGTAAACACATCCACAGACTGAAAAAAGGTTTCTCCCTAAGATGGAAAAAGTTGGAACAATCTCCAGTGTTTGCTGTATTAGCCACTTTAAACTTGTAAAAAACCTAAAAGTAATAAATCACCAATCATATCATTTTCTCCCATGTATCTGACTCTCTGCTATATTAAGAAAGATTGAAGCAGGATGTTTTCATAAGATTGTTCAGTCATTTGTAGCAAGCACATGAGATATGTAATTCTCATTACTTTTATCACATAATTCTTCAAAGTGGGCTTATTGGGAACATGTTTTATTTTCTTAGTTGACTATAAGTCCTTTGAAACTGCTAATAATACGTATTTGCATCCCAAATGTCCCTGATACAGTGGGGGGTGCTTAACACCTTGTTTTAACCCCATCAATAAATAATTGTTGAACAAATTAATGAATAACAAATTTATGTAGTCTGCATTAGGGTAACTTTCAGTTGATAGCTATAGAAAAGGGGAAAGGAGGGAAGAGATGCAAAATTTGAAAAGAAACCCAGATTGTGAGCTGACTGAAAGTGTATCACTTCAGAGTTTCCGTTGAATCTCCACAGGGATAAAATGGGAGAGAAAACATTTTTTTTAAGAGCAACTGTGTTTCAAATGGTGGAGCAGAGAGTTCAGAGATGTGCACCTGGTGTGTTGTCTCCTTTACAGAATTTCCTTTCTGATATTCTTCCTAGAAGTGCAGAAACTAAAGGTATTGCGTTAATTAGTATTGTTTTGTATTAATTACTGAATAGTACTATAATGGAGTTGGCTGTTACTGAAAATGATTTACACAATTGGGCCCAATTACAAATTGAAGGAAAATGAATCCTAAAAGCATAGTGACTGCTGGGAAATCTTGTTATCCATCCCCATACTTCAAATTATCCCTGCTAAGTCAGGGTCCAACCCAATCTTCAACATATCCAAGAAAAGAGCTCAAGAGTATTTGAGAGGCCATAAAAGGGAGTTTTAAAAAATTGGTTTTAACAGTGCCATCAATAAATTTTGTGATGTAGCTTTTTAGGTCACATATCTTTAAATCACCATGACTCATATTTGTCTCTGGTTCCAACTGTTTTCTGGTGTCTCTCTTGCTGAAATGGTTTCAATTAGAGCCTGGAAAGGGTTGATACTGAACTCTTGCCCAGTGCTTGCCAACATGGGAATTGGTTTTAAACATTGCTGTTTTTCATCCAAAAAAAATCCCCCCTTCCTGCTCTTGAGTTAAAAAGAGATTATTCTCAGACAGGCATTTAGCTGATTTTTAATGTCAAAGAAACTTAATTTGCAAACTCGTTAAAAACTCTTTAGTAAAAGCTGCCTAGTAAAACAGATGATTAATATTGGTAAGCTCCTTATTTGCATATTAATTAGTCTCCATACTCAACTAATTAAAACCGCACTGCCAGTTTGAAGACTTTTTTCTAGACTGCTGGTCTTGTTTCTACATACAAACATGTATTCTAACCAAAATAAGAGTCCGTGCTTTTCTAATGCACTGGTTATTTCATCTATGACACTTAAGACTCCTTGAAAGGTCACAGAACCAGCTCTATGTTGCCATGTCACTGGCCCAAAGATCACTTTTATCTCAGGATTTGTGTGTTCCTTCAGGTGTTGATGGGAATAAAACAGTTGGATTATTCATGACTGGTAATAATTGAAGATAGGCAGAAGAAAGGCACCAACTTATATCTCAGTATTTGTTTTCCAGTATAATATGTGGGGAAAATGGAAGTTCCTATGGCCAGGATCCTCACCTGACCCTAAACTACTTGATGTAACTGGTCTGCTGCTAGGCTAATGCTTCCACACCCGTAGGCAATAAGCTATTATTGACTGAGTCACCATATAAAGAGCTCTGCCCAGTGCTCTGGGTGGAGGCAGAGACGGAGGAGGATTACAGACCTGCAGACTGCTGGATGCAGATGTGATTCTAATGCTCAACCTACCACTGGAAGAATAAAGCTGGGTATAAACTCTTTTACCCCAAGAATGTTCCATTGTCATTTCTCATTCTCACTGAATCCATAGTGAACTTGCCTGGGACTGAAACCCTCAGACAAAACAAATATTTCTTGATATTTAACTTTAACTAGTCTAATAATTTATTCTGCTTTTTAATTTTAAATAAAGAATTATTGAGTGTAAAAGTAGGCTAATCTGTTTTAGAAAATCATGCCTGCAGAAAGTCCAGTTATTTGGACCCTAGCTCTTATTGGTGAGAATGTATTCCCATTATAGGCCAAACAAAACCAACTAAATCAACAAAAATACCTATGGATATAAACAACCTTTGAGTACAATGCCCTCAAATGAGATTCAGGAGAAATTATATTAGTCCTAATAATCAAGTGACATCAGCCAGATTGCTGAACTTCTCTGTCATCTACAACAACTGAAAATAAATATTCATTGAGTGTCTGCATCAGGTATTTCCAATGTCACCCTGTCCCCAATTCAGTAATGTGCCACTGAATTCTTCCACAGTATTAGTGTCTACTCTTCTAGTAGCCCGTATCTTGTAGGACTATAATCGTATCTTTATTTGTTCATAATCCTTACTGGATGCTTCCCTATAGCAAGGCCTCTGCTTGTTCATTATTATCCCCCTGTGCTTATCACAGGGCCTGTGATATAACATGCACTGATTAAATAATTGCTGAATAAATAAATAAATAGTGCATGAATAGTTTACTGGATAGTTCTTTTGCTCTTTACCTCCTGGTGCTGCTTTTGGTCGGGGGTCTCCAGGGTTAGGCTCAGTTGGGATTGCTGAAAATACAGAATTCTCTCTCCCTGTGTCTTTTACTCCTGAGTCATCTCCTTGGGCTTTCTAACATGGTGGTAGAGTGTTTCCATGCAAAAATACTTACTGAACCTGCATCAAGTTGGCTGACATCTCATTGGCCAAAGAAAATCATATGGCCAAGTCCAGAATTGATGAAGAGCAAGATTATACAAAGGCATGGATATCTGAGAGGCCCTGAGTGTAAGAATCAACCACATGTCTCCACCTCAAGGGAGCATGTAATCAAGGCAAAGGAGTAAGTATACCACTAATTCAGTGTGGTAAACGCTGTACCAGAGATACCAACAAACTGCTAAGGACATAAGCATTGACAGCATTAGAGCCAGATCATAATTTGAGTCTCTTCCCTTTTATTAACTGGTGTGTGACCTTGGGTAAGCCATTTAACCTCTCAAATTATTGACTTCATAATTAAAAAAAATAACTTAAAAGGTTGGTTGACATTCGTTGCAACTTCCAATGTGAGTTCCTGTTCTGCAAATGCTTAAAAACAAAAAAACTGTATTTATTAGACTCCCTGCAGCTGAGGTTCTTGATGTGACTTAGCTTCAACCAATCAATGCACACTATGAGGACAATTTTTAGGAATCAAGGGGGAAAGCAGACAGTAGCTTAGAGGGCATTGAGGGGCATCAACTTTAGCTGGTGGGTTTCACAGCTGTGGCACAGCTCTGGCCCAGCAGTCCTGGCTGGAGTTATGTCCCGGGTGCACAGCTTCGAAGGGAGAATCTATGGTAGGTGTGGCGTCTGCTGGGCTCCTAGGGCACTGGAGGGAGCAGCTCCCTTGGCAGGTTAGTTCTGTTGTGTATTTTGGGAGACACTATTCCTGCAGATCTTGTCTAAAGCTTGCTCATTTGAGTCTTCTAGTACTTTTGTAGGCACTAAATTCCCTTTCTGTTTAAAACAGCCAGAGTAGTTTCTGTTTTCTGCACTGAACCCTGATGGATAGATTTCCTTCCAGGATTATTACAGAATTTACATGAGGCAATTTATGTAAAACGAACTAGAACTTGGTAAGTACTTAAAAATATATTAATTTTCATTCTCCTGTAATTTGCATATGCAAAATCATAGATGAAACACCCAGGTCTTTGGAGATACTCATAACTTTCTCTCTCTCTTAGTTCTCAGTTGACATGTAACACAATCTTTGATCAAAAACCTAGAGACACACTAATACACAAATACAGAAATAGATATAAAGATGCAAAATGCATCCTTCTCTTATTCATTCTTTTAACAAAGACTTATTGTCTATGTATTAAGATTAAGTGCCTGGCCCTAACCTTAAGCAAATCATTTCATCTCCCTGGGTCTCAGTTTCCTCATTTAAAAAATGAAGGAGTTGGACTACCCAATTTCTAAGGTTTCTTCCTTCCTTGCTTCAAAACTGCATGTTCTGTATATTACTAAGCAGTTAACTCCTAACTGTGATCTATACATATGCAGTCTCAGTTTGTCTCAGGACTGTGGGCTACTCTCTGTTTTAGAATTGTGTGAGAAGAGCTGCCCCTGTTTTCTCATGGACACATTATTTCTCAAATCAGCTAGGTAGGACAACCACTCCTTTATCAATGATAATGTATTTTCTCAACCAAATGGATCATGGATCTGACATCCTTAAACACAATTCTTCCCCCCCCTCTTTCACTGTGAAGCACCATCATCATCGTTGATAACATTTATCGAACAATTACTATGTTTCAGGCACTTTGTATTTTCTTACACACATGATTTTTTGCTCATTTAAGATCTACAAAGCTTTGTGTACGTTTTTGATATGATGAAACTTTTTGATATGATCAAACTGAGACTGAGAGAAGTTAAACAAGTTGTCTAGAGTCCCAGAACTAGTAAGTGGCAGAGCGAGATCTTAACCAGGTTTAAAAGTGTCTTTCTTAACCACTACATCAGCTAGCCTCTTAATAATAATTATCATTATTATATATAAAATATATGTTGTATATTAAGTATAGATATATCTGTGATGGAGCTTGGCTATGAGCTTTGGCAGTATGGAACCAGAGTGCTCTTAAATGTTGTAACGGATTGCCTCCTGTTTCCTCTAATGATAGTATGGGGGAGAAAACCTTGACACTGCCTTAACGTACGGAAAACATAAATTTTTTGCATTCTTAAAAGCCATATAAGTAACAAGTACATACTGCACTCCCCACAACTGATTCAGCCTAGAGTGCGCCATGACACCATGCCTGGGAAGCACTAATACAGAGGTTGGAGCACAGACAGAGGGAATGAATTAAGTGGTCTGTGAATGTGAGAAGAGCTGCGGTATTGACACACACTCTCCCTTTTCTGAAATTGGTGTGGGAGGACCAAATCTTCAAATAATCGTTTAATCCCAGAGCTAGAATCTCTGACCCTGTTTCTATCAGAGTGGTGGCGATTATGGAAAACCACTTTATATTTCTGTTTTAAACATAATTTTTAAGTTATGTAGATTATATATTTTAAATATATGTTTTTT
>JAVSCE010002198.1:0-11162 GCA_032199065.1 Smutsia gigantea
TCTAAATCAAATTTCAAAATCTAGAAGAAAAACATTGGAAGGGAATGTTTTATGTATTTTTATAAAGAATCTATCAAAGCTGGTATATTTTATGATGAGGCCTACTAGCAAGGCAGGAAGTTCCCACTTGGTGTTGCCTGGCAGCTGCGTCTGGGGAGGTCTCTCCCTGCTCACTAGGTGAAGCATTAGGAGAAACCTCAACCTGGACGGGGGAGGGTTCTTGACTCTGAATGAGAATTCTCGAACAGCTCAGACAAGTGTAGGTAAGGAAGGAATTCATTAAAGCAAGAGCAGCAGGGAATGTTAGCTGCTGTGCAGGCAGCAGAGAACAGATAAATGCAGGGGGAAAGAGGGAAAGTTCTTGGCCTAGGGTAGATTCCTTTGCTAACTCCTGAAACTAGGGTTACCTGGCATCCTGTATCTGCTTGGATCAGTACAGCATGGGGACTAGCCCCTACCACTCCAGGATTCGAGGTGGCCACAGAGCACAGGATGGAGTGAGATTATGTTCTGAGAACTTCCCAAAGAAGGGAGATTTTCAGGCAGGCGACTAAGAGCAGCTCACACAGCAGCAGTTTCGTCCATGTCACCCAGGTGACAGAAACATGCAGATCCAAATCTTAGCTCTTAGCAGCCTCTTCCTATTTAATTAGGAGTAAAGCGGAGACAGAGTGAAGACTTGCAAATAAAATGAAACAGCAAAGAGACAAACCGCAATAATTTGAGCAGTGAGAAAGCTTTATTTGAAAGTACACACTTAAAGGAAAGTGCGGACGTCCTTAGAAAGGAGGCCCACCAAGAGTTTGGGGATTCTGTCTTTTAAGGCTTTCATGAATGGGGCAAAGGGCAGAGGGAGGTTTGTTGGCCATAGGCTTGATGTGGTCTCAAGACGATTATCTCTGGTGAGAGACACCATGTCTCTTTCCTTTATTATCAGTCCTCCAGCTAATTCTGCTAAATAAACCCAACACAAGGAATTTATTTCTCCTGTTCTTCTCCAAGATAGTGGTTACCCATAAATAGTGGGGACATATAAGTTAAGACTGCCTGCCGTGCCTGTTGGGCTGTTGGGCTATTGGGCTATTGTCTGATTACCAGAGAATATGTTAGGAATCTTACTTCTCAACTCTCTGCTTTCTAAAATGGAATTTTAGCCTTAAGATGGGGTCCCTTCTGTTCTTACTATATTGTTTATATCTCAGCATTTTTCATCATAGGCAGGAGAAGTTCATCATGATGCTTGTCCCATGTCCCTGCCCTGCCTCACTGGGAACTTTTGTTTCCTTTTCTTCTTTTGTTTTGATGGATTAAATACTGAAAATAGAAGTTGAAAAGGTAGGTCTGGAGTACCAAACAAAGAAGTGACTGCATCTCTATTACATGCCCAGGGTAATGTGAACACAAAACAGTCTCACTATTTTTAATTTGAAAATTGCCTAAAATATGAAACCAAATTGAACAAAGGATATTGAACAAATTGTCAGAAGAACAGGTTGTGTTTGTGGTATTGTTTTCTATTTCATTAAGATTCTGACTACAGGTCACTCCTTGTACTTTTTATACCCAGCATTAGTCTTATCATAAAGCAACCATTTGTCCAGTTTTGCTTTGACCAGTGTTTCTCAGACCTGGCTGCAACGTGGGAATCTCCTGGGATACCTTAGAACCTACTGATGACTGGGCCCCACTCCACAGATTCTGATGTAATTGGTGTAGACAGCAACCTGGGCTTTGGGTTTTTACTCCCCAGGTGATTTTAATATTATAGCAAAGTCTGAGAACCACTGAGTTGGAGGGTCCAACTTTGGCTTCTTATAACTTCCAAACTCCTGGGTTTCTAAGCACTTTCTAAAATTAAAGAAGGTCATTCTTTGATTAAAATTAACAGTGTTGAATACAGGATCTCCTTTTTTCCTTCCTCTAAAGTTAGTGAAGCCTGTAACTTCCCTCTTTCTTTGAGCCTCATCTTGTTTCCACCCACTGTACTTTCCTAACCATTTAAATATTTGCCATGATCCAAGCAGTACAAAGAGTGGACACCCAGCCAGGCTTCCCTCACCATGACTCATCCTTAAAGCTGTTTGCCGAATGGGGCTCTAGCTTTTGTTTCAGACTCCATGCAGGGGCATCCGCAACCCTGTACAACAATGCCTGTTCTCACTCTACTCCCCCTCGGTCCCCGCCCAACCTCCCACTCTCTATTTAAAACCAAGCCAGAAGAAAAACAAGGCATTTGTCCCCAACAGTTTACAAACCAGTCATGCTTTTCCAACATATGCAAGGCTAGCATTCAACAATCTAGGACTCATGAAACTAGTTCCCTAGGGGTCTATCAAATATACTTGTACCCTTCTGAGGACATTCAGATTTTCCAGCTTCTGACTAAGGATGGAATAGGACTTTCACAACATTTATTTTAAAAAAAGATTGACAGGATTCCTATATTTTCCCATATCTCTAGGCAGCAGATAGAGGCGCCTTTTAGAAGTATTTGTGAGGCATTTGCCCCAAACTCTCCCTTGAGAGCTCAGTTTGGCGGTGTTTCAGACAGTTGTATATACTTACTGGTTAACTAGAGATGGAAGGAGCATGGTGAAGAGTTGGGACGAAGAACTAGTGAAGATCTGACCAGCGGACTGTGCTGAGCATTCCAGAAACAATTACCTGGTAGGTGAACTCCAGGAACCAGAGAGTGACTACGAGACAGTGGGTGGTAGTCCCTGCCTGAGATGGAAACTGTGGAGTAAAGAAAGGAGCTGACAGACTTCTGAGGCACAGCAAAGAGGAATCAAGCACTACCAATCTTCTGAGATCCAGACGGGCCAGCAGTCACTACTGGGTCAACCTCCTGATGACCCTCACTCCCCTGAGAATGGGATGGGGTATGAAATGGTTTAAGGTGGCAATAAAATAGAATAAGAGTACAGAAGGGTCCTAAGCCTCCAGGGAATTGGACAGGGGCCCTTTAAGAATCATTTTTAGTAAGTCTTTTGACCTCAATTCAAGCATAGCTATAAGTACTTAAGAAGCGACTTAATATTTTGAGCCTCTGCTTTCTCATCTTTAAATTGGGTGAAGTAATATTTGCCTTTCAAGAGTATAATAATGATTAAATGACATCATCAAGATAAAAATCAAATGGCATCCATGTAAGATTTTATGTGAAAATGGCCTCAATTATCCCTTACTCTGTTTCCATACCCCATTGCAGTATGATTTTATAGCTCTTTATATCAAGAGATGAAGT
Organism: Smutsia gigantea; assembly: GCA_032199065.1. NCBI lineage: Eukaryota > Metazoa > Chordata > Mammalia > Pholidota > Manidae > Smutsia > Smutsia gigantea. The sequence goes on from JAVSCE010002198.1 coordinate 3,248, forward strand.
CTCTCTTCATCCTTTGAGTCTGGGCTGGCCTTTGACTTGCTTTGGATGATGGAATGCAACACAAGTGTTCCACACCTAGGCCTCAAGAGGCTTTTGCTCTCTCAGATCGCTGCTGCTGCCATGTAAATGAGCTCAGGCTAGCCTGCTGGAGGATGACAAGCATGTGGCCTAGTTGTTCTAAACATCTGAGAGGACAGCCAGCCAACCCCCCAGAGCATAACCACTTAGCCAACTGAGAGTTGACTGTAGACATATCAGGAAGCCAGCCACAACCAGAAATGCCCATCTGACACCAGCTTCTGCTGCCAATCCAAACTTTGAGCTAAATTAAAAATTGTTGCTTGAAGTCATTGGGGTGGTTTTTATTCAGCAAAAACTAATACAGTACCTGACACAGATTAAGAGCCCAATAACTGCTGTCATTAATAATAATATTAATTGAATGCAAGATGGGAGACCAAGTCAAATGAGACTCACAAATGCATATTGTCTGGTCTAAACAGTGGTGGCTATACACTGTTTGTAAGGTTTTAAAGTTGATAACTATATTTTAAAATTGGGAGACTACATAAAATCAGCTAACCTAGGTCTCCTTCCCCAGGCAACAATTTCAAGATCTAAGTAACTGCTCCCCCTTAAGATGGGGCAAGTGCTCCCTGAATGCCCCAGTTTACACCACTCCCTAGGGTTTCTAAAATGCAAATATTCCCTCAACAAGTATTGATTCAGTTCCTAATATGTGCCAGGCATTGTCATAGGGTCTAAGGATACAACAACAAACAAGAAAAACAAGCCTCTTGCTCTCTATGGCGTTCACGTGTGTATGGCATATAGGCTGGGAAACAGGCCATACCTTAGTATGTTTTTATATTGGCATAATTTTATATTGGTATAATTTTTCATTTTGCTATAGGAATCCAAAAATAAATCAATTTGTTCATTATTTCTAAAAGTAGGGCCATTTGGAGAAGAAAGAATAAGAACAAATCATTTGCTAACTATAGGTGGCTTACCGAGTAGGGCTTATTGTGGCCTCAGCTAAACTTAGAATGGGGTTTCTCAACCAAGGCATTGACATTTCAAACTAGATAATTCTTTGTTGTGCAGGGGGTACTGTACCGTATATTATACCATATTTAGCAACACCCCTGGCTTCCATTCACTAGATGCCAGTAGTATCTCCCAGTTGTGACAACCATAAAAGTTTCTAGACATTACCAAATGTCCCCTAGAGTGAAAAATTGCCCCTAGTTGAGAATGAGTGACATAGAGTAAACAAGTAATATGATGGGCAAGAGCTGGAGGAGTAAAGGTTCATGTTTACCATCTGCATTGGTTGGAATAAAGCTAGCTGCTGTAACCGATAAACCTTCAAATTTTAATGTCATAGCAATTATTTATTGCTTGCAGAATAGTCCAATATGGAGTTCCTGGCCAGAAGATAGTCTACATGGCTTCTAAGTTTCCAATTCGCAGCAAGCCAGAAAATGAGGAAAGAACATGGAGGATATCACTTTGGAGCTTTTTACGGGTAATGCAGGAGGTTGTGTGTATAAATTCTGTTCACATTCTATTGGCTATAACTCAGTCACATGGATTCATGGGAGGCTGGGAGAAGTTAGTTCTAGTTATGTGCTCAGAAAGAAGAGGAAAGAGATTTGGTGAACAGCTTTCAATTTTCTCCGTCATTCTTAAACTAAATTATATTGGTCACCACAGAGACTGTTTCTATAGAAATTATAAATAGAAATCAATAAACCTTGAGACTTTCATTGTATTCTTCCTTTTAAGAGGATTTACTGACATTCATATTAACAACACACTGCTAGCCGAGGCTGTTGTTACAATCAGGCAAGATCAATTTAAAGGCCAAAATCAAAGCAAATATATTTAAATATACAAACGTCAGAAGCAAGCATAAAGACTTTCTTTCTGAAAGCAACAGTAGAGAATTAGAGAAGCCCATCATGGAACATAGAAAAGCTATTAACTGACTTATGGGGGGGATGAAAGGATGCTATTGCTGCCCAGAGAATAACAGTGGGGCTTGCGTCTATAACCTTTGGATAAAACATCTAGGTAATAGTGTCATGAGTGCATGTTTATGTTGACATTTCCACAAACAAGAAAAATGGCTTCCTTTATCTAAGTTTTGCTGGGAAAAATTACTGTCATGTGAGTAAATTAGAATTATAACAGCTTTCACTGTACCTTTTTTTCCCTTTCCATGTGTCTCACAGGTGTAGGGCACACAGAAAAACTGAGGAGCATTCTGTGCCACCGAGGACCTTTTCATACTGTGTAAAGAAGCCTATATCACAGACGTGCAACGTGAGATGTGAGTACCTGTCCTTTCACTGTGTTTGATATGGAATCTGTTCCACTTTCATAACATCTCATTATCATTATCATTTATATTTGGTACAGAAATGACTTTTCACATGATGATGCCTCTCTTCCTCTCATCCTGGGGGTGGGGCAATGTATCTGCTTACTCAGTTTTGAATCCCTTTCATTTTGTAATTCACCAGTCCCACCAAACTGGAGCTAGATTCTTAACAGTTGCTATGAAATTATTTTAATATCTACAAACTGAGGTTCGGTGCTTCAAAAAAATCACCTTCCCAAATACACCCTTTTCCTGGGTGAGCTGAAGATCTCTGCTTCATGTTGTTTTCATGTTGATGTGCAATCATCCCCTCTAATCTTGTCACAGTGTGCTCTACAGGAAGCCCCCATTGCAGGAGATTTATGGGACTCCTGGTGAGGGATTCAATCAGAAATTGGGGAATGTAAATGAGCAGTGGAATTGGTGTTCTCTACCTCTACTTGTTTATTAGAATTTTCTTAAAAGATCTCTTACTTCAAGTTTCCATATTAAACAAGAAAAAACAGAATCTGAGGTTTCCTGGATTTTATGATTAAGAAAAATTTGTACTGCACTAACTCTCCTTTTAAATAATCCCTTTGCACTCCTAAAATAGTTTTATAAATGCAGATGCCCAGGATAACAAATTAGCAGAGGGTTTCTTTTAGTTAATCGTAGAGTCTGCTTCTTTCTGCTTTGCTCACCTCTAAAGAGTGGCTCATGCAGAGCCTGACATGAAGAACTGTGAGGCAACATCTTAACCATAAAGCTATAAAGTATAATGCTATTTGCCTTTCACTGTGCTCCTACTATAATATGCATTTTACTAGGAACTTTATACCTAGAGTAATTCTTATAACAACCCTCCGAATTAGTTGATATTATGCATATTTTATAGAGGACAAAATAGGCTCAGAGAAATTAAGAAGCTTGGCCAGAATCACACAGTGGTTATTTGGTGACATGAATACTTGAATCTAGGTTGATCTCCTGCTAAGATCTATGCATTTTTCAGTTGTCCACTAATGCTGGAGCACTGTTCCTTTTTCATTTGAGGATATTTGGAAGTAGGGCCTTGAGAAAATATGATGTCAATGGGTAGTGCTGAAAAGAATGGTGCTCCCAACAGCAGGCTTTTCCTTAATCAAGGGTTATCTCTAGAGGCAGCTGCTGCTCTTTTGGGGTTCTACTTTATCATTCAAAAATAGTCATTTCCCTGTTTTAAGGTCTCTGTCTGAAGGCGTGGGGGTCAATTCCCATCCTAGGTTTGACATTTTGCAGAATGCCACGAGGACACTTTCAATGCTTTCACCTTAACTTGCCACTCTTTTTGTTTAAAAAGGCTCCGAATACCACTCACTTTATATATAAGATGTTTGATATCTCATTTTCATCTATCTAATGTTTATTAACACTGTGACTGAAAATTAATACTTGCTAGCATTTATTCAAAAATAAAACTTTAATTTTTTACTAGCAGGTTTAATTTCATATTGCCAAAAATGGCTTATATTGATCCTGTTCCCAACATAATCCATATGTCTGTCTCTTTATGTTGAAGTCCACTGTGTAGACAACCTTGAAATATGAACAAAAGATATAATTTGTAAAGAAAAATTTGTTCAGAAGCAGTAAACAACAATAGTTTCTGTCCTTTCCCCCAGACCTTAAAGAGGTTGGAGTCAAATTAGATTTCAATTAATTGCAGTGCAGAAAAGAGTTAACATAGCGGGCCTGTGACTGCTGTACTTTAAAAGGCCTGCTTGCAAGGTTGGCCTTTGGCTGGCATGAGGAAACTTGGGTTTTGGAAGGGTTCCCATCACCCTAACTGATAAGAGTGCCTCCCTGTGCCTAAACAGTATGTGCAAACAATACGGTTTATGCAGAATACCTACTTTCTTTCTGGGAGTCTGGAATTTTGGTATGCATTAGGCATAGGATGCCTACATGACCAGCCTTTGAGAAGAAACCGCGGGTTCTGAGTCACTGAGTTTCTTTGGTAAACAACATTCCTATTAGCCCATCTACAAGGTCATGGAGCCTGTCCTCAAATTTGTCTAGTCTACTGACGGGTCCATTGAGGGAATTATTCACTGATACTGCTTGATCTTGGGTGGGAGTTTCCTGGCCCTTTCTCAGTCATAGCCAACCTCTGGTTGGTACCAATGCAGAATCTTGGGCCCAAGATAGTTTTCTGCCCCCTCTCTCGGGGAGCAGATTTTTGAAGAAAAGAAAAGGATAAACTGAAGAAATAGCTCACTAATCTTAAGGAACATATACTGTTGGTAGTTAGATAAAACTAACATTAAGAGTACATTAAAAAAAAGAGTACATTAAACGTTAAGACCAATTAATTCAGTTTGTCTTGCCAGGTTTTGATATGTTAGTTCATTTGTTAGTGTGCTACTCTGACAAAATATCAGCTGATTATTTCTCCAAGGAGTATAATAGATACAGATCTTTAAAACTGTGCCTGACACAGTCAACAATGATATTTCACGTATTACAAAGTGTTTAGCTAGAATTTAGGTTTTTTTTTAATAAGAATACATTACATTCTTGACTCAGATTTTCTTAACTGCTGTTTCACATCCTCCAAAGATTTTTTAAGTAGCACAAATTCATTTTGCCAAAGGAACATGTATCTCCTCTTAAAGGAGCATATTTTAACCAAATTAATTCCATAAATAGGACAATTTATAATGCCTCTTTTAATAAATAACTGTTTTTCTACTGCACAAATAGATTTGCATTTCCATTCTCCTCAGTTATCTCTGGTTCTGTAACAAACCACTACAAAATGTAGTGGCTTAAAACAACAAAAATTCATTATTTATAATGATTCTGTGTGTTGATTGTGCAGTTTTTTGTTCTGTGTAGGGTTAGCTGGGCTCAATCATGTAATTGCATTCAGCTGGTGCGTGACCTGATCTACAAGTCCTCTCTCTCCTGTCTGGGCTCTGCTGCTGACTGTCACCTTGGGTGCTTCAGTTTTAATCAATGTGGATTCTCTCTCCACATGGCAGCTCCTCCTCTAGGGCCTTGTAACATGCCTTCTGTCTCCATCATGGTGACTGAGGTCCAACGAAACAAAAGTGTAAGCTTCCTTCTGGTACATTGGCACTTCTGCTATATTCTATTGGTCAGTGAAAGTCACAGACCAGCCTAGATTCAAGAGCAGGAAAGCTAGACACTTTATAAGAGGAACAGCATGCAAGTACAGACAGAAATTTTCACAGACATCTTTAGAGAAAATCTACTATAATTCACTATTTAACCACAACCATTCACATCCTTTTCATATGCAAAATACACTCAACATCATCTTCAACAAAATGTCATACTATTGTAGACTTAGCTCTAAGTCCAGGAGCTTCTCATCTAAAATAAATTTAGATATGGATCCTCAGGTGCAGTTGTGGTTTTTTTGGTGCAGTTCCTTAAGTATAGTTCCTCTCAAACAAGAAACTGTGATTAAAAAATACAAGTTATTGATCCCCCACACACTCATCATACAAAAGTGAGACAAGACCAGGAAAATCACAATAGACACATCTATCCAAAAAGGAGGGCATGGAAGGTATATAGCCATCACTGGCCCATAATAATTCTGAAATCCATACAGCCACATGATGTCAGGGCCCTCTGCTCTGGGAATATTGTAGTGTTTCTATTTTTCAAATTATAATCTATCCCATCAGACAAAAGCCTACAAATTTTTCCTTAATAAGCTTTCTGTACATTGGGCTGTTAAGCTGCTGACAGTGTTATAGGACAATGTCCTTACGATTTTTAAAAGCCCCTTTGTCTAGCTGAAAGAGGATTTTTGAGGAACTGCATTGAATTGTTCAGCCTCTCTTTTGATCTGATCTTGACCCTGGGGCTACAGTTTACTGGTAACATCCTGAATTTAATGTTTTACCTGAGTCCATTTTGAAGTTTGAGAGTCTTTCACTAGTTCTCTCTATATATGGCAATTCATCCACCAGTGGAGACTGTGTTGGGCTCTCCTTATTATCTCTGATTTCCTATTAAAAATTTAACAGTTTCTTTTTTAGCTTATCTTTCTCTTTCAATACATTATTTACACAGGACTTAGAGAAGCCAACTGGCATCTTCAACATTCTTTGTGGAAATTTAGCCAAACAATACAAGTTCATGGGATTCCATTCTATCTGCCAAGTTACTGAAGGCAAGTAATATTGTGCCAGTGCATAACTGATCCCCCCTTTTCCAGGTTCCAGTAGCAAATTCCTCACTGCTTTTCCATCCTCTATCCTCTGCCCAGTCTCAAAGCCAATGTCACACATCTGAATTTCTTTTTTGGCAGCACCCTGGACCAGGTACGAATGTCTGTCTTTGTTATTTATTGGTAACAAACCACCCCAAAACTTAGTGGATTAAACCAGCAACTATTTATTATTTCTTATGATTCTGTGGGTAATGGAACATAAATATCATGAAATCTTGGGATTTTTCATTTATTTGCATGGGCTAGGCTAGAAGATACAAGATGGCCTCTCTTGCATTTCTGGGTTCTCACTGCTGACTGTCAATTGGGGGATATAGTTCTGCCCAAACGTCTTCTCTCTTAATTGCAGCTCATCCTCCTCAACCTCTAGGGCCTCTCCACATGTTTTTTCTCTCCAACAGGACAGCCTGGACTTCCTTATAGCATGACGGCTGTGTTCTAAGAAAGCAAAGGTGAAAGCTGCCTCTGAAGGGTTGGGCCTAGAACTGGCAAAGTCACCCATCAGACTACATTCAAGGGAAGAGGAAATAGACTCTACCTCTTAATGTAAGGAGTGGGAGTGACATATGTGTATAGGTTGGGGAGACACTGTTGGCAACCATATTTGGAAATGATCTACACACATTCCTTAGCACATAGCCAAGAAGGAAAGACCTGGGGTTTTCAACTTTCAAGTGCAACCTTCCAAAACCTATGAACAGATAACCTAATGCTTCCAGGTACAAAGGGATCCATTACATGTGCCTTTATGGAAATCTTATAATATGCCTGAAATTAATCTTTGAGATGCAGATATTAAATACACAAAGCAGGGAGGCATGAAGGTTTGACTTTGACCTTAGAATTTAGCCAATATCTTGTTTGCACTTTGGGCTTTAGCTACAGTCTTTGGAAAGCTAAATAGCCTCTTGCCTACCTTAATATCATTTGAAAGATTATAAATTGTCATTACATATATTTAGTGTAATAACAAAAGTAATATAAACAATAATAGTACATTGACATTAGACAGATCATCAGAACTTACTAATTTGTTGATATTTACTTTTAAATATAGATAAGTGTTCTAGGAGTAACATGAAGTTAAAATCTTGTGTGATTTATTTGTTGAAATTCTAATAGTCAATTATATAAATGTGTATTTATTATTGTGGAAGAAAAATGCTATAATAATTAAATGATTGTGAAAGCTGTTAATTTTTATGTATAAAACAGTTATTAAGAACTTTCAAAGAGGTAAATGAATAAGGGAAAAGATTGACAGTTATTGTAAATATTATGAAAGTGCATGAGGA
>JAVSCE010002200.1:0-151053 GCA_032199065.1 Smutsia gigantea
GGTGGGCAGTGTGGCCCCCACCCTCCCAGGAGGGAGCCATGGGTGCACATTGGCAAGGCCCACCCCATCCTGTGGTGGAGGGGCCAGCCACAGGTGGCAGTGTGGCTCACGTGCTCCTGAGCCCTGGGGCTCCTTCCACAGGCAGGACAGGATGTCTGGGCTAACACACCCAGAGAAGCCTTACTACAGGCATGCTCAGGGTGGCTTCTCGGCTCTGGGTGGCCCAAACAATGCACATTGGAGAAAAATTATCCAGGGCATTTGTCCGCTCTGTGGCCATACACCATGGGCTGTACCTGCCCATCACATCACACACCTGGTGGGGGTACATGAACACAGCCCTGCAACTGGGATCCTGAGGGGCTGAGTCTGTGGGTCCACTGCCTCCTCTAGAACTGGTATTAGAGGTAGGGCTGGTGAATTAAATGACCCTTTAGGTCTTTATGGGCAGTCATGGGCTCTGTCTCTCCCGCAGGATGTGTCACTACTTCTGATTCCCCCCTGGTATCCCTCTTGGCCTTCTCTGCTAGAACGTCTCCTAAGCCACTTAGAGGACCCAAGTGGGTGCTCTGCAGCTCCACATCCCTACCACTGCCATGTGTGCTGGGGGGGTGGGGGGGTCACTCGGAAGGTGCCCAGATCCGTGGTGAGCCACTCCTGGGCTAGGACTCCATTCTTATAGAACTCCCATGTCCCATTCTCACTGGGGCATGATGGCCTTCAGGTCCCTGGACACCGGTGTTGACTCAGACCCTGTACCCAACAGCCCTCAAAATGTTTAGGTGTTTCATTTCCCTTTCTCAGGTGTACCATTACCTGAGCAAATAGCCACAGACTCCTTTGGGAAGTCCTTGGGAATCTACCACATACAACATGGCCAGATCCTCTGCTCCAGTCAGTGGGTTCTGGGGATGAGAACAGGCTCACATCTGGAAACTGGGCTAGGGATTGTGACGTTATATTAGGACAACTTTCTTCGGCCTCCTGACACATTCTGGGATTTCCTTTGGTCTAGCAATACTCTTGCTAGCTGGCTGGCTGCCTGTCCTGCTTAAGGTCCCACCAGCACATTCTTCATCACTTTCATAAATGGTGTGTCCTCTGGGCTTTCCAGGAAACCTAGTCAAAGGCTTACAGAGTTTATTTACCCTTCTGTGCCCTCTGAGTATTCGGGTGCTTGCCTCTGCTGTCTGCCATGACAGCATTACACTCAGATGTGTGGGAGAACATTTAATAAGCTTCCAAAGGCTGTACTGGGAGCATGGGGTACTTGCCAGGGGCCAATCCTGTATCATGGTTGAATGATCCCATGCCAACAAAGTCTAACTTCGCCTTCCTTGACCTTCTGCATCCCCAAGTCCCGTGTTTTCTGAATCTGGCTCTGCACTTGTTCTCCCAGCTCTCACTGCATGGATTTCTTGGGTTCCGAAGCTCTTTTGCTGAACGGACCTTTCTCCCTCGGTGGACCCAGCACTTCTCCAGCTGGCTGAGGCCGATGGGGTGGAGCACTGGGCCTGGAGGCAGATCTTGGAGCACATGCATCGCCTTACAGGGTTTCTGTGTCATCCTCAAGCACAGAGAGAGCTTTGCCTTTACAGGGAGAGGTGGGGCACCTGTTCAGGTCCAGATTTAAGGATACCTGGAATTCAAGATTTTTAAAGGTATTACTCCAGACGACCCTGACTCAAGCCTTGGGGTCTCCCTTCTTCCCAAGCAGGGTCCTGACCCTGACACAGCTTACAGCTTCCTTAGGCTGAGCACCCCACCTCCCCTGGAGCACCACTGTCCTCGTCATTAGGCCCTGGCTGTGATACACAGCACTGTGTTTTGCTCTCTGGTGCAGGAGATGAGAGTGTATGTGTACGAGGAAGCCCTCTTTCTCTCACATTTTAATGGCCACAGAAAAACTTCCTGGAGTCCTTGAGTTAGCAACATGGGTTTGAACCAAGAGAAGCTGCTTGCCTAAACTCCACGCAAACCACCCACAAGAGGATAAACTGCCAGTGACCGAGAACCAGGCAGGAGGCTCAGTAGTCAGGGAAAAGAATGGTAATTAATTCTTCCAATTCTAAGCATTTCTTTAGAAGTGAGGATGAAGCAGTTAAACAAACAGGCATGTATTCCAGCACACGCAGGGTGTGTGTGGTGCCCGCCCTGTGCAGATAAAGGAGAGGAAGTCGGGAGGGGGCCTGGGGGAGAGGAAGGGGCCCTGCGGATGTCTGGGGGTCAGCGGGGGCAGTGCGGCCCTCGCCCTCCTTCAGCTCGTGTGAGTGGGAGCCGGAGGGCAGCAGAGGGCCGGGTTGCGGGGGGGGGGGGGGGTAGGTGCGAGCGGGGACAGGGCTTTCCTGCCTCCCTCTGGGCCAGCTCCTGCTCCCGTGGGGTCTTCTCTGAACACACTCTGAGGGGGACTCAGCTGGGCCAGGGAGTCCTTCTACGGTGATACCTTTAGGTCTGAGTTTCTTAAAACCCAGCGCACCGCCACTTTCTAAATTTCTCAACCAAGCTAATCATACAGATCCTTGCAGTGTAAAAAACCCAGGAGGTGGGGGCCGGGCCGCAATCGGACCCTGCCTCTGTCTCCAGGTTCTGAGAGGAGGGTGGCCGGGTGACTCCCACCCCGCTGCCCGTCAGCAACCCCGGCAGCAGCGGAGCTTCGGAGCGCCGCCCGTCGGCGCCTACGGCTCTGGGACCCAGGCTTCTCCAGGTCCTCCCGCGTGCCTCCGTCCTCTGTGTCTCCCGCCCCCTCTCCCCGCACGCCCGCCCCTGTCGCCCTCCCCAACCGGGTCCCCTCCGCTCCCCGCCCCCGGCGCCCCTCCACGCCCCACCTCCCCCACCCGACCCCTCGGCCCCGGCGCCTCTAGCCCCCTCCCAACCGCCGCTGGGCCCTTCCGATCCCGCCTCTGGCACCAACCCCGCCCCGCTCCGGGCCTCAGCCATTGGGGAGCTGCCGTTGGGCTATGGGCGTGGCCGCTCCGCTCCCGCCTCCTAGCCCTCAGCCAATGGGCAGGTGGGCAGCTCCATGGGCGGAACCCACGCACCCCGCCCCCATACAGCCCAGGCCAATGGAGAGCTAGCGGCCTGTGGGGCGGGGCCGCGGGGCGGTGGGGCGGGGCCGCGGGGCGGTGGCGCGGGGATTGCGCGGCCTCGCCTGGGAGGCTGAGGTTGCTCCCGCTGCTCCCCAGGCTCCGGCGCGTCCAGAGGGGCCGCGAGCTCCAGGCGGCCCAGCGAGCATGGCGGTGGAGGAGGAGGGGCTCCGCATCTTCCAGAGCGTGAAGATCAAGATCGGTGAGCCCGGCCCGGGGCGCGACAAGCGGGGGGTGGGCCGTGGGAGGCGCTGAGCGGACGGCAGACCGCCAACCAGCCCTCAGCTGCTGCGCGAGAAACTTCATTTTGGGGGGGCCTTCCTTGGGTTTCCTGGGAGTGTGGGCTCTCCGCGTGCTCCGGGGCCAGCGTGCGCAGGTCTGCGCGGTGGACGAGTGTGCGCGCGTGTGTGTGCGCACGTCTGTGCAGGTGGATGCGTGTGCACGTGTGTGCGTGTGAGTCTGTGGAGGTGCTCTGCCCCGGGCTCCGTCAGGGCAGGGAGCCGCCGGAGCCACCCCGCCCCCCTCCATTGAGAACTGGCTGCAGAGCTTTTGGCCGCCAGCGCTGCCATTCAGGCCCTGTCACCAGGACTCTCTGCCCTTCTCCCCGGGCGCAGAAGCTGGGGGAGGGACATGAACGCAGATTCTGGAGTGGGCTGGGAGGCTATATCTGGACTTCTTGGGTTTATCTGGAGAGATTTGCTTTTTCCCAGTTGTTTTATTTTGGGCGGGTGATGTGCAAGTTTTTCTTCCCCAAAAAAGATTGGTGCCTGGAGTGACTGTCACACATTGATGCCATAAACGTGCCGGGTGAGGGGACAGCTCATGCAAGAGAGGCTTCTGAGGACCCCACGTGCTGCGGTCCACGGAACTCCCTGTCCCCGGGGAGTGCTCCACATTCCCATCTATTCCCACGTGAGAAAGGGCTTCTGGGAACAGTGCCAGGGACCCAGTGACAATGTGAGTGTCAGTCGTTGATGACATTCGATGCTGCCTGAGGAATGCCAGCTACCCCAAGTCAGCGCGTTGTTTCCTGTCCGATTTATTTTGGTTTATGGGACACTGCTGAGACACTGTTGATACTTGGCTCAAGGCATTGCTGGTAGGATGTGGTAGCACCTCAGCCTTGAGGAGTCTGCCTGGAGAGGGTTTCTCTGGTTTACTTGGTTGAAATCTGCTGTCACTTTCGTACTAAGAGATTCAGCATTGCACTCCACCAAAGTGGTGGCAAGGGACCGGCCTCTCTTAGGGTCCCTTCAGCCAAGAGCCTTCACTCAGTGCTGGGTCCAGTGAGCTGTGTGGGGGTCCTGTCAACCCCAGAGGATTGGAGGCACTTCCTTAATCAAGGGGAGCAAGGGGGGCTTGGGATGTGGCTGGGGGTGTGTGCCAGGCTTCCTGGTGCAGCAGACAGGAATGGATATGGGGACACTGTGGTTCAAGCCCAGCACATCCAGCCCCAATTCAGCTCAAGGAGGGTTTTGGGACTGTGGTATGTTAAGCAGAGAGAATTGATTTCTGTCCAGGACAGCACAGTATGTGAAGCCACAGGGCGAGGAGACACCCGAAGGTTCAGGAGAGCAGCTCTCGTGGCCTGCCAGTGCACACTCCTGGTGGGGGATTTCTGCACCGCAACATGGACGGCCTGGTGTGGAAGGAAGGGGATTTGCAGTTGCTGCTCTCTTAGGCTTTTTCTCTTTTGTGCTCTGCTTTAAACAGGCAAGATGCCCGGCTTGGCTGATGATGAGTGCAGGGACTGAAGCATCAGGGATCTCTAACCCCTCACAGGCACTGGGGACTGGTACTGGAGCAGCCCCACCTTTGGGGCCTAGAGCGTGAGGGTGGGCAGAATTGCCCAGCACCAGCTGTCCTGCTCCCTGGACATGGTTCCAGGTCTGAGAAGCCCATTTTCCCTTGCCTCTCAGGGCCTTCTGCACTGTGCTGCAGGAGAGAGGTATCTGTCTGCTTTCACAGCTGGTCCGTGCTGGGAGTAAGGGCCTGCTCAGCAAGGCAGGGCACCCTCCTGTATTTGAGACAGAAGTGCTCTGGACTGCTGTGGAGGGAGAGCCTAGGCTGCAGACTTGTGAGTGAACCATGGGTGGGCCGGTCTGGGGCATCCTGTACCTTGAGGGAGACCATGTTAGCAGAACAAGCTGAGGATGATCCTGAGCATGGAAGGTGGTTGCTGAGCTCTCCATTCCTGTCCTTGGTGCCCTGTCTGTGTGTGGCCTGGACACCCTGATCAGGGACACACCGACAAGATGAGGAGGGGCCCCGTAGTTGATTTGGAGGAGGGGCGGATGTGTGCGATCACATGCACACTTGCCTCTCGCCTTGTTCCGGGAGACACTGGCCAGGCTGCCCATTCATCTCCAAGCCCCGTCTCTAGGCTTGGCTGGCTGCTTGCCCGGTGTGTGCCGCTGGCCTGCTGGACGACCCAGGGCAAGTGTCCTCCCTCCTACACTCTCATTTTTCCACTTGCAAAATGCAGGCAGTTGCTGTCTACTGCGTCCGGAGGCCCCTGTGGTTCAGGCTTACCTTAACGCCCACCCCCTCACTCCCAGGAAAAGACAGAAAGAGAAATTCTCCCTAAAGTTACACCAGTAAGCAATAGCACTACTCCTGTTGCTAAGAAAAAAGGCAGAACATTTCTAGGGGGTGGAGAGTTTTTTAGGTGCAGGCACCAGGCCTTTTAGCTTTTTAGTAGTTTCGGAATGTGTGATGGTACTTGGTCTCACGGGGAGGCTAACACTGGGGAAAATGAGAAGAATCCCTTCCTGTCTTCCCCGGGCCCTTTTCCCTTTCTTTTTCTTTCTACCTTTTGCAAATGAGAATGTACTTAAGAAAGTGCCAGATAAAGTAAGGAATTTTTATTGTAACGGTTTTGAGTCCCTGTCCTGCCGAACCTATTGTTTTTCCCACTTATGTCTCATAGTTATTTTGGGTAGTTTTGCATGCACGGTCCTGAACATTGTCTGTCTTTGGTAACAGTTGCCCTGTGTACACCAGTATCTCATGTCCTGCGAGAAGGCTTTGAGGAAGTGTGCTCTTCCGACTTTCCATGAGTCAGGGCTTTAGTGCCGTAAGGAAAGCAGCTTGGAGATTTGCAGGCAGTGTCTGCTGGGCAGTGTCACTGTGGACTCAACACGCCTGTCAGCATGGTGATTATAGCTTCACTCCCCAGTCAATGTTTCCTTCTTCATAATCGACACCACTGGTTCTTCCTTGATAAGTGTGTTAAATTAAGAGCAGTATACAAAGCTATTTCTCTCAAGCTAAAGAAGAGCACTAGCCTCGTACCCCAGCGAGAGAGAAGCCCTCTTTCTCTGCTAATGGTTTTCATCCCTGGTTTGAGGGCACAGTCTCGGTCTGCTTGTGTGTGAACATGTGTGTCCCATGCGAAGCGTCCTGCTGCCTTCTCCTGTCCTTGTGCTTGCATCGGTGCAGCAGCCCTGCTCACCTTCTCATGACCCTTCTCTGAAGATTAGAACTTGTCCGCTGAGGAGGTTGAAGGCAGTCTGTGTCCAGCCTGAGCACAGCAGCCTGCTCAGCCCCTATCCACCCTTCCTGGTCATACACAGAAACCCTCCAGAAGCAGGAGGTCCTGCAGGCAAGGTGCCGAGAGAGATGAGAGCAGAGCTCCTGGTCTGTGCCTCCCTTGGCCATTTGGCTGATGAGCACAGGGCATGGTGAAAAAGCCCAGACCACAGGGTCTGGAAGCCCAGGTTCTAGGTCCGCTCTGCTGAAATTGTGGTATTGTGATACTTAACCCAATTTCCTCCATGGGAAGCAGTAGTGTAACCTGCCACAGGGCCCTGCAAGGATCAGATGGGTGGTGGTCCTGCTCAGTAATTTAAAATAGCTATTGTTAGGTGCAGTGTCTTCACAAAGCTAAGGAGAAATTGCTTCTCAATTAGAATAACGTTTTGTGATTCTAAAAGAATGACATCAGCAACAGCAGCTTTTTCCGAGTGTGTGTTCGTTCGGCAGTGTGAGGAGGGGCTGTGTCGGCCACACATGGTTCCTGGCATCAGGGATTTCATATTCCCTTGAGCTTGCTGATGCTAAAATTAACCTGGATATTTTATTAACCGAGCTCAGCTAGCTGCCTGTGCTATTTTTAACCCCTATAGATTAATGTGCTGAATGGGCTATGCCTGGGCAGCAGTGGGGCACAGGGGCTAAGGGGCACTTCAGTCCCGGCCCCAGGTTTGCCTGGGACTGGGGTGGGTTTGTTGTGCATGAGTGGGGGAGAAGGATGCACACTGTCCATGTCTAGTTTGTGCATTTCATCTCATGTTAATTTAAATTCCTACAACTCCATGACATTGAAGCTGAGGAAGGGAGCAGGTCTGGGGTCTGAGTCTGTCTTCTTGTCCTTACCACTTACTAGCCTGTCTGTCCTTTCTGTGTGATTGTGGGTTTGAGTGGCAGGGTTAGTGAAGGGCTGGGAAAGCGAGAAGTGCGGTGTCTGAGTAGGGAGGGGCAGGGCTGCTGGCTCTTACAGGCAGACGCAGGACGCAGTTGCTGAGCAAGGGGCCCCAGGGTAGGTTGGAGAGAAATCAGGAAGATGCGGTCTTGACCAGAACACAGAAATCCAGAGGCAACTCTAAGCAGGGCCACTGGAAACCCAGAGAGCCCCGGGCACCCTGGGGAGAGGCGTGTGGTGCATTGGCAGAGCACGGAGCTGCGTGGCTGGTGTATAGCACTTGGTGGGAAACACAGATCAGCTTCTCTAGAGAGAGTGATGCACGTGAGTGTGTAAACACGTGTGCCTTCCTCAAGGTGTCTGGGAGTCAGAACATCAGTGCATCATATTTTGGTCACAGACATGCACATATTTACAGAGGAGATGTACGCATTCACTGGGAACAATCAGAAGTGCTGGCTGCTGACCCTGAGAAGCAAGGTTCACAAGTCACACTTCAAGGTGAATGCTGTGTGCTCACTTGCTCACTGCAGCCTTGAGTGGTGCTCCCACTGCCTTCCA
Organism: Smutsia gigantea; assembly: GCA_032199065.1. NCBI lineage: Eukaryota > Metazoa > Chordata > Mammalia > Pholidota > Manidae > Smutsia > Smutsia gigantea. Next base: position 8,068 of record JAVSCE010002200.1, read on the forward strand.
GGCCTTCACCCTGGGGGACAGGAGCCCCGGGAGCCAGCTGAGGATAGAGACAGCTATGCTTCTCTCTAATTCTGCAACTTTAGAGAGATCTCAGCCCTCTCTGCCTCAGTTTCCTCGTTTGTCAAAGTGGAAAGTAAGAGCTTTATGTGAAGCTTGTGTGAACAGAGACCCAGAGACCCTCCCTTCCTGGCCCTTGTAGCTAGGACCAGCATTTGCACATAGGCCTGCTGGGAGGGGCTCCAGAGAAAGTGGCCTTGAATCTGCTGTGAAAATTCATGAGTGGGGAGTGGTGTGGGGCAGTTGGCCAGAGTGTCTGTGCTGTGCGGGGCTGGGCCTGGTGGGACTTGGTGGTGCTCGTCACCCTGAACAGTCAGAGGTGAAAGAGCAGGTGCAAGGTCCTGGTTCCCATGTGGGAGAGTGCTCACTGGCGTCTGGTCCCTGAACTCTGAGCCTGTCTGGGGGAGCTCACAGTGTAACCGCTGCTCTAGTTTTGAGCCGAGGGAGCTGCCAAAGCCAGCAGGTCCTGACCAAGTAGGAAAAGGTGGAAACAAAGTGATGCCAGTCAAAGGGTGATGTCACCATAGTGCAGCTGTCAGAGCCAGACCAGGCTGTGTGACATGCAGGGAGTCCCCTGGGGGTGACTAGGAGGAGAAGCCAAGTGCAGAGAGTCTAAGCTCATCCCTTAAAGGACAAGTCAGGTGTGTGTGCTGACTCGGAAGTGAAGACTCACACAGCCATGTGGGGGGCTCCCTGTGGGGTATGTAGACATGCTATGAGGGAAGAGGGAAGCAAGTAGGAAGGAGGTCTGTTTTGGAAAAGCAAGGACATCACTATTATGCAGGCATATGACATTATGGAGTAGATAGATAAATGAAGAGTTCAAAATTCACAACTTTAAAAATTGGAACAGCCTTCTGTAGGGGACACTGAGGCCCAGGAAGACAAGGCAGTTTGCTGAGGTCGCAGAAAGCTCCTTCTGTGCAGGAAAAGTGCTGGGGAGATGCAGGGGCTGAGTGCAGAAATGAGCGGCAGCCAGTGGAGCAGAGTGAAGTCTGTGGGAGCACGGAGCTGACCACGAGGGGCTGCGGACTGACCCCGGCCTGACTGGCTGTGTTCCAGAAGCTGACGTGGATGGAAGAGGCTTGAAGCAGATGGCTGCTGCTTTTCTGAGTGTGAGGCAGCTTCCAAATTAAGTTTACACATTGAAACTGTGGTGTAAATGCAAGCCTATGGTCATCATTAGAAAGAGGGAGATGGGGTGTCTGCAGGTTCTTGGCTTCCCAGCTTGCTCCATGGACTGGGACTGAGGAAGTGGTTCTCACGCAGGGGTCGTCCAGTCAGACTCAAGGGCCAGCCGCGCATCAGAGTGTCAGAAGCTTTTGGTTTGGGTGAAGTTTTATCTTGGTTGAAAATGATGGATCAACAGGTGACTGTGGGGTCACAAATAGTGATGCCCCATCCCTGAGTGCCTGAAAATATGAGGCATGTTTCCACACCCAGGGCTTGATTTCCTGGGGCCATAGCTCTATCTGTTCCAAAATCTTGCATCGTTGGTTTCAGTTCCCAGTAAGCTTTTGAACCCCACTGTGGGGACAGTCAGCTTCCTGGTAGAAGGGCACAGCTGGTGAATGCCGATCTCAATATCTGAAATGTTGTGTGGGGCGCACCCTCTTGGGAGGCTGGGAGGAGGCTGGGTGCTCGCTCAGGTGGTGAATCAAGTTTCCTTGAGACGGAACACAGAGCCCAAGTCCATCAAGGAATGACTTTGGTGCCTGTTTTCCCCTCTTCACAGTTCTGTTCCTGCTATCTTAATTTAAAGATATGTAATGAATTGTTCTGCCTTGGCCTCTAATTGCTAGTGTGACAAAATCCAAAGTAACAGAGTCACCAGGCCTTGCTCGGACCCAGGGGACTCAGAGCCTGGGCCCTGGCTTCAGGGGCCAGCTTCCTAACCAGGCACCAGAGGCAGCATGAGGGCCCCAGGGCCTCTGAACACCTCCTCCCTCTTGTGCCGGCCCTGGGGATGGCGGGGTCCTGGGACTGGGCTTGGGCTCTGGGTTCTTCCGGAGACATGGAACAGGGTCCAGGGTGCTGGTCATCAGTGTAGTTTTTTCTGGAGCTCCAGCATGGGTCCAGCCAGGGGTGCTCTGCGCAGACCAGTTGTCTAGTGCAGAATCAGGCCAATCTCATCTGCCGTAAGAGGTGATGTGCCAGATGATGCATGGCAGCCCCCTTGGTCAAGCACATCTGATGGTCAAGGACCCACGTGGGCCCGGAGATCTTCTCTGTGGCTTTGTTTTGTGCCGTTTTTTTTTCCTTAGAAAAAAAGGTTTCATTTTCCTTTTTCGCTCTTGTGGTTTCTCTGGTTCTAAACCCACTCCTGGTAGGTCCTAGACCAGCTGGTTGGTTAGGCTTTGGGTCGTCTGTCCATCCCCCTGACAGCCAAGTCGCTGCTAAGGGAGCCATGGCCTTGCCGAGCAAAGCAGCAGCCAGCTGTCCTTGTCAAGTCGGGATCGCGTGACAATTCTGTGCAGTGCACATAACAGCTGTTTTAACTGGCCTCTCCTCTTAGGCTCAGAGAAGCTAGGCCACTTTCCCAAAGTCACACAGCAAGAGTTCACGGCTGCCCAGGTTGTCCTCAGGTGAACCTGTAAAAGCACAGCCCAGATGCTTTTGTGGTTATAGAGGACTTCATGGGTAGGTCACCAAGTCACTTTCTAGACAGTATATAGCCAGCCTCCCACTGAGGCCTCATCCCAGTGAACCTTCAAGTGAATGTTGTGAGACTTATTCAGCAGAACGATGCCTTCACATGGTCCCCGACAGGCCAGGATGGGTAGCCAATGGCTCAGAGCCTGCTGCCCACTCCCCACCAAGTGTCCAGAGCTACCTGAGAATATGGAGGGCTGTTTGTGTGGACAGCTTGCAGGCAGCCTGGGGAGGTGGCCCTGTTCTTCTCGACTCCCGTCCTCTGGCTTCTGCCTGACCATTTCTTCCCCATGGCAGGGGTGGCCCACGCTCACCTCCAGGACCCAACTTGCCTTCTTCAGGGAAAGCCCCATGGGCAGGGCAGGGGGCAGAGGGCCCTGTGCAGGTGAGTGGGGTGCTTTCCAGAGGTTGGTTCACCCCCAGGCCTCTGAGCTTCTGGGCATCTGCTTATTTTGGCCCAGCTAAATTGGGGCTTTCCACAGCTGGGGTGAGACAGCTATAGAGCTATTAGCAGAAACCAGGAAAATGAACTGGTTCTGGAAAATCCATCAGTGTGCAGACCCCAGGGGACCTGGCCAAACTGGCTTCTTCTTTAGAGGTCTAGGAAAGGATGCTGAGACGGAGCTGGCTTTCCCAGGGCCTTTGGGATGAAGGCTGAGCTGGGGAATTCCAGATGGCTCCCGCTGCAGCCGGCAAGCTCAGCCTTCTCAGGAGTCCCTGCCGGCCTGTTCTGAGCTGGACCACCATGAATGGTATTTGACTTAAGATCAAACAATTGGGTATTTTATCTGCAAAGGGTGAGTTTCAGAGACAGTAAGCTCTGCCTGTGTGTTGTTCACAAGAAAGCACACTGTTGGTGTGAGATGGTGGGTCAGGGCTTGTGGAGGCTGGACCTCCCCGGGCGGGCAGAGGGTTCAGTTCATCTTTATGAGGCTTCCTGTTGTAGAGACACGGTTCTGTGTGTGCTCACACAGGGCACAAGCACATAGGCCCTGGGTGCATCTCGTGAAGAGGTGCACGGAGCTGTGTGCCCAGCGTGGTCTCGAGGCGTAAGCGGGGCTCATGGTGGCCTGAGCTGACTCTTTCCCATTAGCTGAGGAGCTGGCCTTCGTGCCCCTTGAGGCTCTGCTTCTCAAGCAGGTCTTAATCTCTTTTCTTTGGCCTGACAGGGTGGAGGCTGCAGACACGCTGCCTGTGGGCTCACGGGCCTCATCCTCAGGGGTCTGCCGTGTGTGTTTGGGAAATCAGGCCTCCAGCCATGGCCGGGATCCTTGCCCTGGAACATCCGCCTTTCTACTTTCTATGACTTGGAGCTTTTTCTGTGATTATTATTTTTTTTAACACTTCGTGTTTGTATAGGGATACCTTTCACGTTTTAGGCCTACAACTTGGGGTTTTTCTTACAGTTTTTTTCCTGTTTGATTCTGGCCTGCTCTCTCCCTGGCGGTGCTCAGGTGGCCGTTCCCAGTCTTTGACCAGCACCGAGGACCCTGCTTGGGAGAACATTCTGGAATCTGAGTGAGAGGGATGTTATCCTAGGGAAACATGGGATGGAATGGAAACCCCGGCAAACATGGTACGTTAGCAGTGGTCAGTTGGAAGTGGCCTCACGGCAGCCTGCGCCCCACGGATGGGGTCTGCTGCCAGCAAGGGGGGCAATCCTGGAACAATTCTGTAGGTTTTGGTGGGCAGTTCCATCCACCTGTTGCCTGGAGCAGCTTCAGGGTGTTCATATACAAGCTCTTGTGTCCAGTGCAAATCCTGGGAATTTACTAGCCAGCTTCTTAGAGCCCCCAGCTGGCTGCCTGGTGGATGCAGATGCCTCCCTGCAAGTGAGGGGCCTTGCCTGTGGGACCCGATTCCCTCTGAGCTGGGTGGGCTACAAATGGCTTGATGTCTGTTGCAGTTACAGGGTGAGGTCCCTCAGAAATCAGGTTGGGGGGGGCAGTCAGAGCCCTCGAGGGCCTCCCGAGCCTCCAGCTGGCTCCATCCATCTGGAATCTGTGCATTCCTTTCTCTGTCCATCATTTCCTGCTCCACTCAGCTCCGAGTCAAGTATTTGGAGAAAGGGTTTCTCAGCATTTGGACCCAGGAATGTGTTTGTGCATGTCCTAACTGGAAATAAGGAAATAAGGGGTCAGTGGGGAAAAACCACTTGTCATTATGTTTTTGCTCAGTGTCTTCGTCTCCAGTGTATCTTCTTTCATGTAGCACATTGCAGCATTCTCTCCAGAGGGCTTTCTGTCTTCCCCGTGCCTTCCTGGCCCAGTCCTGGGAGCTAGAGGCAGAGGCTGGCAGGGGTGGGAAGCAGGCAGTCTTTCTTCCCACCCGATCATCGTTATTCACTATAATTGGTGACAGTTTAGCTCTGTGTTTCCCGTCCCCTTTTGGAACATGGGGGAGGGCTGTCCCCCAGATGCCCCCCCCCCCCACCCAGTTGGTGCACCAGTGCTAGAACCTGCTGGCTTTGTGATGTGAGAACTTTGGTGTTTTAAAGCAGGAGTGTCTGCTCACTTTCCGCAGAGAGCGGGGCAGCGGGTCGCTGACTCATAGTGCAGGGTATCGGTCACCCCTGCTGCTCTGGAAGCTTGACCGGTTTTAGTGTCATCGGGGCCTTGGTGAAGGCATTGTTTTCCAAATAAAACATTTCATAATTATTTGGGAAATTTGGGGGTGCATCTAATCTGGGAAGGATTTGGGTGCTAGGAGGGCAGCCCTGAGCGGTCAGGCAGCAGAGGGCTTCCTGGGGCTTGCCGCAGGCAGCAGCATGAGCTCTCAGTGTGACTCAGTGTGTTAGTTACAAATACTAGTTGGGGAAAAGTTAGCTTTCAGAGGGTTTCTCCTGCTGAAAAGTACTCTGGTTGCTTAGGTGGCGATGCTGAATCGCAGGCTGACTGTTTAGCTGAGGCGAGCCTAAGGGGGTCTGGGGTGTGCTCCTTCAGCAAGTGTCTCATGTGGGTTATGGAGCCTGAACCTGGGGATGCCCCAGGATGCCGAAGAAATACAGGCCTTTGCCTTCCAAGATTTTAGACCGAGGGATAAAAATGAAGCCCATCGAGGTCAAGTATTCATGGGATAAAATGGCTGGGGAGTTTGCAAGTCTTGGGACTCGAGCTCTCCTCTGCTAAGGATGACTGAGTCAGTCTAACCCACTGCTCCTGCTCTCCCAGGAACAGGCACCCAGGTGTGTGCACATGTGCGTGCATTCACTGCGTGCATACAGTGTGTTTTCCAAACCTGGGGGGTTCTCAGAAATCACAGAAACCATGTATACAGAGTTAATATTTAATTTATAACGTGGCCCCATTGAATAAGGGCGGCACTTACTTTTATCATTAAAAATAAACATTAACTCAATGTTTTATCTGTTCTAAGGTTTCACTTATTCTAAGTGCAGTGTCCCCGCACTCTAACAGCTCTGAGGAAGGGTGCCCTTGGTGGCCAGCTCCAGTATCCTCCCTGCCAGGCAGTGGATGCTGGCCTGTCTCACAGTGGAGGCCTCCCGGTCCCTTGACATGTGGCTTCTCCTGGGAGGCAGAAGCAGAGGGGCTGGCCTGGGACCTTGTCAGCAGGTGGCAGGACACTGCTGTGCGTTCAGGGCCGTGGACCACCTTCGGTGCATCTGCTGTGTGCATTGCGCCAGAAGGGTAGGCTCACGTTGTGAGTGCAGGCCTGGCTCAGGACCACCACAGGCGCAGACATGTGGGTGTCTGTCCTTCGTCTCTTCTTCCTCTTGAGGTTCCCGCATCCCAGGTTTTCCCAGGAGCCGCTGTGGGCGACCCGTGTCTCCCTGGGACTCAGCAGCAGCTCCAGGAAGTCGAGGAGCCTGTGGGAGTGGAAAGCCAAGGCGCGAGGCCCCTCTGGTCAGTCATGCAGGACTAGCAAAACTGGCTCCTCCCTTGAGAGCCCCCTGGGCTGGCAGAAGGGGGGCTCAGTCCTCACGTCTGGCTCCACGGGGCCACCCTGCCAGCTGCGGTCACCTGGGCATGAGTGTGTCCACATACAGAACTCCCTTTAGTTCCATGGTTTTAAACCAGGACAGTTTTGCCCCCCAGGGGACATTTTTGTTTGTCACCACTGGGCGGTAAAGGGGGATAGGGGGTAGTGCCCAGGTGCCTGCCCAAGGCTGTCCACACTTACCTGGGAGTGGGGAGAGGGAGGTCTGGGACTGAAAACCACGGGCAGTTCTCACTAGCCTGCTCTTCCGTTCTTCAGGAAGGTGGCCTTGAAGGGCTGACTGTCACAGTGTGGGCAGGGGCACGGCTGATGGGAAGACCTCGGAAACGTGCAGCAGACAGGTTCCATGCAGTCTGGGTGTGGACATGAGGGGTGGGCCAGGGGCTCCCCGGCAGTATGACCAGGTGCTAGTGACTCCGGTTTGCACCTTACCAGCCATGTGACCGGCAAGTCATTGAGCCTCTCTGTGCCTCCGTTTTGGTGTCCGAAGTGAGGGTGGTGGCAGCTGCTAGGCACAGAGGGCTGAGTGCCGTGAAGTCTGTACTGTGCAGCTGCGTGCACCTGCCCTGCCTGTCACTGTCCTTTCCCGTCCCCGCATCTCACTCGGGAGTGAGGCCTCCTCACACGGCTGGGGGCAGTCAAGGCTGTCTTTATGACCAGGACAGAGGGAGCAGTTACTGTAGAGGCCAGGCTGGAGGGGAGGACGCAGCTCCCAGGCACTGATCTGCCGTGTTCTGCACCCCCAAGGCCTTGTTCTGCTTGTTGTTCAGGCCACCCTCCATGGCCCCCAGGCGTGCCTGCTTCCAAGCTTCCAAGTCTGTGCTTCTCCAGGAGCACTCGAGCAACTTCTTCATGCATATAGGTCACGATGAATCAAAACATTACCCAGGAATTGTAACTGCAGGTTTCCGGGCAGTTTTGCGGGGACAGATGTGTCTGTAGGAACTCGTTAGGTGGTGCTTTCCCTTGGGGTGCAGCAGAAGCAGGAAGTAGGACGTGCCTGGCTTCTAGGCTCGGTACACGGCACTTACACACAGTTGCATGTGCTGTGGAAGAAACTGGAAAAGCAGTGGCCACAGTGCCCCCACTAGATTCTGCAGACTTAGATGACAATGAAGTTATTTAGCATGTTGTTTGAATTCTGTAACTTTTTTTCTGGATCATTCTGTGGTGTCATCTCCATGGCAGTAGGCTCTGACAACAGGAAGTGGGTATTAATGACTCAGTTAGCATTTTGGAAACTAGGAGGTTCTCTTCTGCACCTACCCTTAGAGCACTAGGGCCCCCAGGCCCAGGCACTGACACAGGCATCGCTTCTGTGTGCCAGCTGGATGGGGACACATTCGCCCTGGCCGTGACCTGGATCCTGGAGCAGGGTGCCTCGTTGCCGGGGTTTGTTGTTACGGAAGCTGCTGCATCTGTCCACAGGGGCAGGGGTAAATATGGGTGATGTCTGAGCTGCAGATTGCCCACTGGCAGGGAAGCCCTCTGGGGCCGGGGGCATTTCTTGGTGGCCAGTTGCTCTGTACTCTGCAGCATGGTGCTGGCCACGTGTCAAGGGCTTTCTGCACACGGATGCAGTCTGTTGGGACAGTCGCACAACTCTAGCTCCCTTCTCCCCTCCTTGGGATGAAAGAGCAGTTCTGGATCATTCCATTGAGGATTTAGAGAGTCTGCCTTCTCCCTGCATGTGGAAATAGGGCTGCTGGGGAACCAACACCAAACGTCTCTGCAGGAAGCGTGTCCATCTCCCAGTAGGCTTACACCAAACACTTGCCCAACTTCTGTTTACATTTAAGAGTGGACAAAGATTAGTGAAGAATGAAGAAAAACAAATTGGCTTTATAAGTAAAATTAAATATATAATAATGTTCCACTCATTTTGGCCTGCACAATTAAAGACAGCTGAGAATAAGGTATTATTTTTTAAAGGTAGAATGAGGGTCCTGGCCCGTTTTGCACTATTTAGCGAGTGGCTAGGTTTTGTAGCTGGACCTCACACTTGGCCAGAGCTAGCAGACACCCCCTTCTTTGGGCCTGCCAATTAATTCCCCTGTTCCTGTCCTCCCCACCCCCTCCATGTGCAAGGCCCAGATGGCCCAGAGTCTTTCCAAAATAGTTTTGGACTCATGGCTAATAAAGGAAACCCCAGGAAGTACAGAATAGAAGTCAGCTTGTGACAAGAGGAAGTCCATTTTCAGCTCTGCAGATAACCTTGTGGTTCGGCTTCCTAAAGTGGCAGTGGCGGTGCTGCCCTCGCGCCGAGGGTCGCCCGCCCTGGCTCAGTGGCCCTGACCCTGCAGGGTGCCTGCTTGGCGCATCATAAACACTTGATAGCAGTTTGTGGAGGTCGGCAAGCTGGCAGTCTCCAGTGTAGACCATTTCAAAATCTTGAAATTTGGGAAACAAAGGCTGCCAATCTTGTTTCTCGTAAGTGTGTCTTTCTCCTTTATAAGTTTGGCAAAGCGCCTGTTTGCTCCACGTAGGCTTAGCAGGTGCCTGTGCCATGCAGGTAGGTTTGCCGTCCCTGTTCATTCCCCTGGTTTCTGGTTTCCAAGTGTGTGCCATCTCCCAGTGACCCACCAGGATGCCGTGGCTGAATTCTGGGAGGGTGTGAGGAGCTGTACCTGGGGACCCCAAGCCATTACTGCAGAGTCGGGATGTCTGTGGGGTTGGGGTGATGCAGGGTCAAGGGTCATGGTGACTGCAGGGTCAGGGTGACCACAGGGTTAGGGTATCTGTTAGTTTAGGGTGTCGGGTTTTGGGGGAGGAGCCCACTGAGGGTCCCCTGGGCCTGGTACCCTGTGAGCCTTCCCAGCAGGGAGCTGACTTGCTGGCTAAGCTCTCCCTGAACAGCAGAGCAGGAAAGGGAGCAGTCTTTGAGTCCTGGGGTTGAGGTGGTTCATTTGGGTGGAACCAGGACCGCCTCCACCTCCCAGGTCAGGAAAGGCTCCTGTGCCTATCCCCAGGGCCTGGCGAGCCTGGGCCAGCAGGTCCCAGCTCTCCCTTTGGCTTTGGTGGCCTCCTGGGCACTGTGGGAGTGCCAGTCAGGATGGACGGGGATTTTCCCCCCCTCACCTGTGTCTGCTGTCACCACACTGGTTTGACCACACACCTGCCTTTCCCACGTGGATGGCCCCATGCATCCATCTGAGGGCAGGTGGGCATGTGGCCCAGAGTTTACAGAAGTGCTTGGACTGTATCGCATCCACAGGGCACACACCCGCTGAGCACACACAGGGGCTTCTCTGCTTTCCCCTTTGTTTCTTCCACTAAACCCCCAACCCAGCCGGGTCTTTGGAATTAAAGGGTAGATGGAAATCTCTACCCCCTCCAAGAGTGTAAGAAGAAGACATTTTAAGTTGATCATATCCTGGTTTGATTTTCTGCTGCTGTGCATTGTTTCCTCAGCCAGGACTTGGGATTGGACCAGCCCCTGGGAGTACCATCTTGCTCACATTGCAGTCGGGAGGCATGCTGTGGTATTCATGGGCAAGACATGCCATGGGCCCCCAACCCACACGAGAAACCCGTCGGGCAGAGCTGGGCAGTTTTCCTGGAGCTGGCTGCACACTGCAGTCCCCTGGAGAGCTTTGAAACATGGGGGCCCGGCCCACCTGTGGAAGACCTGGCTCCACAGCTCTGGGCTGGAGGCTCTCACACGTTCAGAGCCTCCTGGGGGATCCCTCCACCAGGGGTGAGAGGAGGGGAGGCAGGCAGTGAGGGATGCTATGGGACTCTTGGTTGTCTCTCTCCTTCTCCCTCCTCTGCTGTGAGGATCTCTGGTCCAGGTGTTCTGTACTCTCAACCTCTGAGGATTGGCAGGCAGCTCTTTGCTTTGAGTCTTCTGGGTGCTGTGTGTGTATGTGTGTGTCTGCAAAATTAAACATTTTCATTAAAGATTTGGGGTATACTGAAAAGCAAATTTAGAATATGAAAAATTGTAATTCCACATTGGGTGCCTTTCTGTGGGCAAGATTGGCCTGTCACTATTGTCTGGGGGTGACCAGGATGCGAGACACATTTACGTGGTTCCTGCTGCAAGGGTGCTCTGCACACAGATGTGCCACATGGGTTCAAAACTGTCCTGAAGGTGGAGATGCCCCCCCCATCAAAAAGCACCCCCAACCCAGCACTGGAGGGAGCCAGGAGGAGGCTGCCTCAAGCTTTGCAAAGACTGAGGGTCTGTCCTGTCCTACGGGATGTGCAGGACCTTGGAGCAGAGAGGACAAGTGTAGTCAGAGGCCTGGCATTTAAGTGTAGGTGTGACATGTGCTATGGGAGAAAACAGCTGCGTCCCCTGCAGTGCACATGGGCTGGGTGGAGACCGGCAGCCACCAGCTACGGGATCTGGTGCTCAGAGCACCTGCTGTTCACCTAACGTGCTTCTGGGGACTTGGCGCCGTACCAGTTGGGACTGAAGGACGGCCTGCCTGCCTGACCGGGCGATTCCAAGAGCTTCAGGCCAGCTCTGCACTGCCTGAGGATTGACAGCTCCTCAGAAGAATTGCGGGGACTTGTGTGTTTTTGACCCTGTTGAAGGTCGTGAGCTGTCTAAGGTGGGCACCGGGTCGGCACTTCCTGGAGCCTCCCCTGGCTGCCCAGGCATCCTTTCCTTTCTGCAGACTGAACTTGGCATCCATGCTGGCTGCATGTGTGTTGTTCTGGAAAACCTCTCTGTAAAAATTGGATATTCACTGTGGTAACTTAGTGGAACCAGGTTTTGTAAATATTTTCTTTATTTTACTGAAGTATAGTTGACAAAATAGTTTCAGGGGCACAATGCAGTGATCCGACAATTGTGTAGTCCAAGTGCTCGCCAGGGCAGGTGCGGCCACCCCGTCACCATACCGTTGTTACAGTATTGTTCACTGCATTTCCTACGGCACTTTTCATCCCTGCGATAAACTACTTCATGATTGGAAGTTCATGCCTCTTTTTCCCCTTCATCCATTTCCCCTGTCCCCAGCCCCTCCCCTAAGCCTTTCTCTGTGTTTAGGCATCTGTTTCTGGTTTATTTGTTCATTTGTTTTGTTTTTTTACATTTCACAGGGAAGCGAAGTCTTCTTGATATTTGTCTTTCTCTGCCTGGCATACTTCACTTGGCATGATGCCCTTTGGGTCCCTCTGTGTTGTTGCAAATGGCAGGATCTCTTTCATTTTCACGGCTGAGTAATATTCCACTGTGTATATGCACCACATCTTCTTTATCCATTCATCCATCAGTAGACACTCAGGTTGCTTCCACATCTGGGCTACTGTAAATGCCACAGTGAGCACAGGGGTGCAGATACCTATTTGAATCAGTGATTTTGTTTTCTTCAGGTAAATTTCCGAGAAAGGAATTGATAGATCTTATGGTATTTCTATTTTTAGTTCTCTGAGGACCCTCCATACTGCTTTCCATAGTGGCTGCACCAATGTACATTCCCACTGACAAAGCATGTGGGTTAATGGAGTCAGATTTTTATGGGAAGACCTATTTACTGTGGGAACAATTTTGTGGTGGTTCAGAATAGCTCAAGTAGGTGTTGGGATTGGGGGACATCAGGGCACGGCCCCCAGTGCCACTCTGGAGGCACAGTTCTGTAATAACTCCACTGTGGCCCCACTCGCTCCAGCTCCCAGGGGGTGGAAAGTGGTGCCAGTGCCTGGCCCCAATGGCGGTGTCTGTGCAAACTCCTGCGTCATGTGGTGGGGTTGGGTGGGACTGGAAAGCTCAGGGCAGTGGTGGATTGTGCTCCCCATGAGCTGTCAGGAGCCATAGCAGTGTTCCACAGGAGTGCCATCCCTTTTGCTGATGGGGAAGCTGAAGCTTGGCGACAGGCACATACCTGAGCTTAAGGACCACAGCTGTTGGGAGGGCTGTTTGGTCTCGCTGGTGTGAGCATGGTTGTCTCCCCCCTGCAGGGCAGCAGTGGTGGGAGACATCCTCAGGTCACACTGTGTTTGTTCAACCCTTGCAGGGCCCTGCTTACCCTTGGGTCCCAGCAGCTTTGAGCTTTCCGGGAGGACTGGGGAGCAGGTGGGGGTCCCAGGGCACAGAAGTGGAGCCCACCGGGAGGACTGGGGAGCAGGTAGGGGTCCCAGGGTGCAGAAGCGGAGAACACCGGGAGGACTGGGGAGTGGGTGGGGGTCCCAGGATGCAAAAGCAGAGCCCACTGGGGATGGTTGCTGCCCCAGGAACTTCCCCAGGAGTCCCTGGAGCAGGCCCCCTTCCCCAGATCTAGGTGGATGTCCAGGACCAGGGTGGCCTCAGCCCTGTTGGGAGGCCTAGGCCTCAGTGGCCCGAATTGGCCCAGAGTCATAGCACAAGGAGGCAGGACATGGAGTCACATGTGCCCATCGCAGCAACAGGGCACAGGGGGCACGTGAGCTGGGCCGCCATTGATTGTGGGCTTTCTGCCTTTTCTGAATTTAAGGTTCCAGACGGCCACTTGACTTCTTCACACACGCAAGAGGTTAGCTGTTTTCCAGGTTCTAATTCAGGCCACTGGCAAACATTTGGGACATGACCTCTGCCCCCATGCCTTCACCTTCTCTGATCCCCAGCCTTTGCCCTCTGACCTTGCAGCATTTGTCACCCTGTGTGGCCTGACCTCTGCCCCTGGGCCCCTGACCCTGACCTTTGTAGCCCGCCTCCTTCCTCAGTGCCTGGCAGTGGGGCCCACAGTTCTCGGGGTCAAAACACTTTTCATTTCTTAGATGATGGTAGAGATTAAGATTGGGGTGTTTCTTTGAATTCAATTTATTTTAACTAATGGAAAATTGTGAAATGGCCCTTAGCTGAGTAACATGCAGATGGTCTAGACCAGCAAGAGGCTCAGACTCCAGAGCTAAAATAGCAGTGCTGGGGAAGGGGTGGGCTGCGCGCCCGTGAGTACCAGGCAGCAAATCTGTGAGCTGAGCCTCAGAGTGCCGGGGCAGGTGCCGGGCCGCAGATCCAGGAGCTGAGCCTCGGAGCGCTGGGAGGGGGGGATGCCCAAGTCGGCCAGAAACCCTCATCTGTAGCTCTTGCGTTAATCCATCTGTCCTGTTCCATAAGGGAGTGAATAGTTTAAATTGCCATAAATTAAAGAATAAATGTGGAGTTTTCATTGTTGGTTTATTAGCTGCAGCTAGACTTTAAACCAGAAGAGATTATTCGAAAGGTAAATGCGTGAGGTGCCTGCCTCGTATGTGTCAGGAATATGATAATAACTTGGAGACTATCAAAGTGATAGTCAGTGTTCACTGTATTTACATCATCATTTAGTATATATAGCTGACTTTTACACTGTTAAGCAGGATATTCTTAGATTCCTAGCAAACAAAAAATATCATAGAGAATGCAGAAGCAGATCGAGCAGAGCCTAATTTATGATAAAGATGATATTTTAGTTCACTGGGGAAGGACGGTATATTTAATAAATGCAGTTGGCTCAATTGGCTGCCTTGACAAAAATTACATTCTAACTCACACCATATAACACAAATTCATATGGGTTAAAGGTTACCTTATGAAAAAATAAAACAAATATCAGGAACATTTTGGAGACAACAGAGAATAACCTCTGGAACATGGGAGAACTTTCTAAGTTATCAGTGAGCTAAAAAGCTGAAGAGGAAAAGACAGATTTTATTATATAAGAATTTGAAATTTCCCTATGGCCTTAGACACTACATGGCAAGTGGCCCACTTGAAGAAGACAGCTGTGACCCATGCACGACCTGCCCCTGGGAGGGGAGCACCCATGGGACGGACCTCCCGATGGAGGCCGGGAGGCGCAGGGCCCCAGGTCTGCTGTGAGGCCCGTGGGGCTCTGCAGTGACACTGCTGTGGCGTCGGCCATGCGTCCCCCTCCCCGTGGGCCCTGTTCCCCACTGCAGAGATGAGAAACCCCTGTGGGCTACCAGGTGGCAACAGTGCCCCAACTTGGCACCGGCAGGTTGGGTCTGTGGCAGCAGTTGTGTGATGCACCCGCTCGGGACCACCCAACTGTGGAACGTTGAGTCGCCCTGGAAAGGGCAGAGATGAATCAGCATGTAGTTGCCAGGTCTCTGCACACTTACAAACACCTTTATTCTGTTTTAGGCTGCAAGGGTGCAGGGCCTGGAGGTGTAGGAACTGAGCGGTCAGCATGGGTCAGAGCTCAGGGGCTGAGCTGGTTAACGGGGAAGGACGGTCCTGTCTCTGTGCATACTTACGGTTCCAGTGAATATTTCTTTTGTAATTAAAAAGGATTACAAGTACAAAAGAAAAAATAATTTCCTTATAAAACTGAATGTTAAACATAGAGCTTTCTAAAAGAGACCATGCCTATTGCCATGACTATGGCTTATGCGTCTGCTGTATGCATGGAATGGATGGATGATCAGGTAGCATGGGTCGCAGTTTGGACCTCACTGGTTCAGGAGTTAACAGAAAGCACTTAGTTAATAAAATAATTAAAATGGTTAACTCAGCAGACAGAGATGGAGCATCTGCTGTTTGCCAGGGACTCAAGATTCTGGGGTAGAAAACACCCAGCTTCAGTGGGGTTTGTAAGTGAATTTGTCATTTAAGGTAAATAGAATGGACATGTATTCACAAAACTCTGAGTTATGTTTCATTTTACACTTAAATTTAATTGCCAAGAATTGCCTTTATTACTACACATGATAATAAATTGACTCTGTCCATGTTCAATATAAAAGGAAGGAATTGTTGGCAAGAGATTAGACCAAAAATTTATTTAAATCTCAGATGCTATTAAATTTATAAGCATTTCTATGTAATTATAAACATAATGCATGCTCTTTAGAAATTTTGGAAAAGCTATTTCGAGGTTTTCAAGAATGAGAAAAGTAATGACTCATTCTCCCACTGTTAGTGTTTTGGTCTTCTGTTCCATTATTTTTCTTTGATCTTGTTTTCCACGTGGAGACATATTGTGTGTGCCTATGCGGTTATTACATATTAGTCATAAATACACACATGCCCCTAGAAGTTTGACTCTAGACGCTCCCACGGGTTACTGAGAATTCGTGAAGATCCCCTCTGACTCGGCTTCCTTTTTTAACCATCCTGTGCCCATTCCTTCGTTCCTCCCACCAGGGGCACTTGCCTGTTCTTGCCTGGGTCCCCAGGCCCCATCCACTCTGCAGACAGGGGCTCTGACCTCCCCAGCTGAGGTGCTCTACCTGCTGGAGTTGCCCATGTTGAACTGCCATTTAATTGTATTTTTATTTGCCAGAGTGAATGTTGATATAAAAAACATTGATCATTCATAAATATTTGTTTGATAGATTATTTCCTATAGCATATCTAGATAATTGATTTATTCATGGCCTTTAAAAAGTATCTTTAAAAGATTGAAAAGAAATGGTCCCGATGGAAGTCATAGCCAGGCACAAGGGGGGCAGAAGGGCAGTCTGGAGCCTGGTGGTTCCTTCATTTTCCCAGACTGCATGGCTCTGGTGACAAGCTTTGGTGCCACATTGTAGGCTGCAGGTCGCTGAAAATGTGGAAGGTGAATTTGCATCTTGTGAGTGTGGCCCTTTGATGTTATGGAGGTTTTTTGGGAGGCAGGAGGCTGGTGGTCTTCTGTCCCCACAGTTCCTCACCCTGGGTACCCCTCCCAAAGCAGGGCTGCTCAGCAAATTCAGGGCAAAGTGCTTCAAAGACAGCTTTGGAGGTCCTGGGCTCTGAGCCCGGGCTGCTGTACATGAGCCCCGCCCCCGAAATCACTGGTGAGCCACCCGCTGGGCATGGTGGGAGAGGCATCAGATGGTGGGTGGCCCACTGTGGACTCAGCCGGAGCCCCTGGGAACGGGGACTTAGTACCCCTTCAGGCGTGCAGGTTAGGGCTCAGCTCGGACCAGCAGTGAGAAAGCCTGCAGAACGCCACACCCTGTGTCAGCACCAGGTCCAGGACTGCCCCTTCGTTCCATTCTTGTGGGTGCCTCTGGGCTGCCGGGCCCCCCACCCCCGTTCCTGCCCAGGTTCCAGGAGAGCTCTTCTTCAGGGACCCCTGACCAGGGAGGGCACGACCATTTCCACAGCGAGCCTCTGCAATTGCAGTCCTCTTCCAGGTGGGAGGTATGCTCTGTGCACGCAGGCCCCACTCAGGCTGGGCCTGCTGCCGGCAGTGTCTGCACGGCGGCGAGCAAAGGTCTGTCCTAGAAACGCAAGTCCCCACCAAGGTGCACCCCAATGTGGGGGGAGCCCGCCAGCCCCCTGCGTCCAAGTTCCCCTTCTGCCTCTACAGTGTGGTGGCTCTGCCTCAGTCCCCATCTGTGAAGTGGGCCTTGTGGGAGGGCCCACTGCCGCTGGTGAGGTCTGTGGGGTTAACAGCCTGCACTTGTGTGCTTGCTGGAAACAGGAATTCCCAACAGATGCAGGGGGACGGGGGTGGCTGGAGGATGAGTGATCAGGCTGGCTGCGCCCCCACTGCAGAAGGGCGCCTGAATGGGGAGATAGGACCTTAAAGTCAGAGCGGAGTCTCTGCAAGTTGCTTTACTCACTTGCTAGTTTCATCCATGTTCCAGCAACTGTGAGAGCAGCCTGTTTTTGGTGTCAATATGGTCTCAATTCCTGATGGTGCCAGTTCTTCCAGTGCGGCTGGTGTGCAAACTTGGCAGTGTTTTTTGCTCAGTTAGACCAAAAGTAATGTTAAAAAAGGAATTTTGGTGTTTTAAACATGTCTTGAGCTCAGCAGAGAGAACCCTGACTCTAGTGTGGTGTGAGGGGCTGGGTCTCTGCAGTGGAGCCTGGTTTGAACGCAGCCTCGTCCAGGCCCTGAGGAGGGCAGGGCTGTGGCCGAGGTGCGCACTGGCCAGAGGAGCCAGCAGGTCCATCATTCTTCTGCCTTCCCGTGGCTGGAGACGCCACACGAGCATCTCTCCTCTCTGCACACGAATCGGCTAAAAGAACATGCACAGACGTTTAGAGACCATTTTAAAGGTTTTACTCCTTCATTCTTTCAGTCCTTCCAGAGGTCCTGCCTTCCCCAACCTGTCTGTGTGCTTCCCCACTGCCTCTCTCCTTGCTGGCCTTGATCACAGGCAAGCCTGTATTCTGGAACCTCCCATGTGGCTCATGCCTCCAGGTCTATGCTGGCCTCCACCTGCCCTGCCCTTCCTGCATCTCCCTCGTCCCCACAGTGGGCCCCCCACACTGCACACCAACCCGTGCCACTCCAAGCCTGCAGTCTTCACGGGCAGTTGGTTTCTGCCCTGCATGTGTGGGAATCTGCACGGCTTGAGGGCCTGGGGCTCCTACGACCATCAGTCCGGTGTGGACCCCTGCCTGGCCCCTGGCTCTGCCCAACAGTGTCTTTGGGCTGGATGCTTGTTCCTGGCAGTGAAACCGAGGTGACAACAGAGCAGTCCCAGGTGGGGACACGCCTGCCCACGTGTCCCCACAGCTGTCACATTTATCTGCCATGCCACCTTGCGTTAAGCTGGCCGCATCCGAACTGCCTTTCTTCTTGAGGAGATGCTCAGGAAGAGTTAGGAAAAGGCCCTACTAAACTACGCTCTGCTCCAATAATGACTGCATACCCGCCCACCCAGCTGCTAAGATGGTGAATCACACATAGAAAGCACAAGCTTTGGTAGAAGGCCTCTTGGCCTCTCCATACCCCAGAATAATATATGGAAGACGACTTCAGTTTGTCAGGGCCTGGCGTGTCCCTGGAAGGCCAAATGGGAGGGAACACAGGGACAACGACATTGTTTTAAGTTCTTTCCAGAGCTTTGTGTTTTGTGTGGGATGTATTAATGGTAGGTTCTGATTTTGTAAGGAAGAAAACAGGTTTTCTAATCATTTGTTAACATCTAAGAAATTTTCTTTCTCAAGTCCAACCCAGGACTCTTTCAGAGAATGTCGAAAAAAGAAAGAAAGGCAAAAATAGCACCAGCATAGGCGGTGTGGGAGAGAGCAGGGCGAGAGCATGCTGATTGTTTCCCACATGTCATCTGGGTCTGAAGAAGATTCTCTTTCCAGCTCACACTGGGAGGGGGCTCAGGGCAGCAGGGCTACTAGGGGCTTCCCCCAAAATTTTCTATTTCCACCCTCCCTTCCTTCCTGGATCCCACAGTAACACGTACTGCAAACTGTGAAGAGGTTTCTGCTGTTAGAATCCAGAAACCTGAACTGTGGTGGTGACGGCCAGTCCTTAACTGGTCCTCAGCACCCCCAGGAGAGCTCTGGTTGGAGTGTGGGCACCCCTGTAGTGTCTGGGCTGCTGGGGTCCCGGCCCCTCGAGCCTGTGCTCCTTGGGTACTTGAGCTGGTCAGACATGGTGGATGCAGACATAGCTGGAAATACCAGGATTTGGCATGGAGATGATTTCACCTCCCCAAACTCTATCCTCAAGGAGTCCAGCGGAGTGACATGTGTCTAGTCTCTATCAGGCTGGTTCGTGGGGACTTTGTCTTACAGAGGGTGGAGAAGAGGGAGCAGGAAACCTCTACCGGCCTGTGAGTGGTCTCGACCCCAAATAAATGGAATGGAACCAGGTCCTTCAAACAGAGCTTCTGCACTATTTTTGATGATGGATAATAACTTAGCAATATTTAATCATTAAGTGTGGAACAGTAAATGGAACATAAATGACAATAAATGTTAATCCTTCATAGTAAACCGTAGAGCACACATGCCACTCTTCACCTGTCAGATTGGTAAAGAGCCAGGTTTGATGACGCACTGCCAGCCAGGAAATGGGAAAATCGTACTTAAAACACACAGTGGTGGGCGTGACAATCGCTACCATGCAGAGCTGTTTGACATTATGACAAACTGTATGAAAATTACAAAACGCCCT
The DNA here is from genome assembly GCA_032199065.1 of Smutsia gigantea. Lineage (NCBI taxonomy): Eukaryota > Metazoa > Chordata > Mammalia > Pholidota > Manidae > Smutsia > Smutsia gigantea. The sequence continues at coordinate 27,522 of JAVSCE010002200.1, forward strand.
TTGTGCCCAAATCCTAATTGTAGGAATTGACTGTTTGTCACACAGAAATGAACTCTGTGTGGGGTTCTTCATGGCTGCACCCCTGGTAATAGCAAAAGAGAAGATAACCACGGGGCCCACCCTTGGTGGTGGGGGGGTCACTCAGTGCGGCCGTTAAAGAGGAGTTCTTAATTGAGATCGTCTCCTGGAGCTGTATTAATGTAAGTTTCGAAAGCAGTGGTTTGACTAGGGCACGCTGCCCTTTATGTAATTTAGTAGCTTGTACTAGCCCCCCTGCCCGTTGGAGTTCGTCCTCAGTCATGCAGAGCTCCAACCTGGCAGGCAGCGGAGCGGCAGAAAGAGCCAGCACCAACTCTGCTGAGGCCTCCGCGGTGTCTGTTCAGGCCCTGCTCTGGCTTCTGTTGACAGACGGAACCAGAGGAAGCCACGGGAGGCATGTTTCTGCATCTTGGGTACACTTATGGGGGAAACACGCGTATTTACCATCCCTGTGAGCACAGCGTGCAGTGGCTGTGGGGTGGCCCCCCCTGGGGCCGTGTGTGCCCCGTCCTTCTACCTGCTCCTCGGCTGCTCGGGGGCTCAGGGCTAGGTCGTCCCTGACTCACAAGTTTGGGGCTGGGTAGATGTAACTTCCCTTCCTTTTACCATATTTTAAACTTTTGGTTTCCACATAAAGCCTTATTTTATATGCGTCTTTTATATTGTAACATGTTGCCTGTGCTTTTCGGAAAAATTGGAGGAAATCTGGAATTATGTGGCTGGGGGACTCTGTGCCCTGGTCCTGGGAGCAGATACCACGTGGCTGGGATGGTGTATGGCGCCCGTTGGGTGCAGGCTGCCAGGGCGGAGCGTCCTGACTTCTGAATCAGCAGAAGACTGATGGCTCATGTGATTGGAAATCCAATCTCATTTGGTTTTGTGGAGTTTTGCTCTGTTTAACATCCAGTGCTAAAATAGTCAAAGGCAGTCAAAAACTCAAGGAAATAGCATAGTTTAATTATGAAACTGATCTTTGTGGGGAAACAGAGTTTTTTTATGTTGCTACAGTGAGCTTTATTGGCAGCAAGAATTTGTAGACCCATTTAGTGTAAATCAGAGAGGCCTGCCGACAGGTGGGGAGGGCTGGCAGCTACAGGCCCCAGGTGTTCTGCCTGTGCTCAGGGGCCACAGGGCAGGCAGGTGTTGCTTTTCTGGGAGCAGTGCTTGGACTCTGGTACCCTGTGCATGCTCTTCACCAAGGCTGACCTGTAGTGAACCGAAGTCACCGTACCCAAGCAGGAAGGCAGAGTTCCAAAGCCGTGGGGACACCAGGAAGCGTGCAAGGCTGGGAGCTGCCTGGGCTGGTAGCCCTCGGCCCCGCCCTTCCCTCCGCCTGCCCACTGCCCCCTTCCTTTCCCCGGGTTTTTGAGAGGTCGTGGGTCACTGCATGGGTGCTGAGGGTGGCAAACACGGTCACCCCCGCAGGGGGGCATGGTGAGAGACCTTTGACAGCTCCTCTCCGGGTTCAGAGCACACTGTTCCCAAGTCCCCACAAAGGCAGTGTGCCTTCCAGATAGTCAGGGATTCCTTTACTGGGACTGAACCTGGTCGTGGCCCCTAGAACCCCCAGGGAGCATGAGCCACAGGCCAGCAGCCTGGGGTTGGGCTTTCTGGCTGTTCAGTGGCGCCCGTGCAGGGATTGCTACCAGGAGCCCGGGAGTTTCCGCTGGGAGCCTCTGCTTCCTGACCCATTGCCTGATCCTGTGATGAGCAATCAGGGTTTCCGCCCACATATGTTACCATTTTTAAAGTGCTGCCATTTACTCCTTTTAGTAAATTAGGTGATTGGGTTTCAGACTTGATGTCCCTATCAAATCTACTGGTGTGGCTGGTAAACAGCATAAATATCAGAGGTGTGGTTACTAGGAAGGGTCGTGAAACAATTTTGTGTTCAGCTTTAGCGTGAAGCCAGATTTTACTTGTCTCTACCCAGTGGTCACATCCATCCATCGTTCAACAAATAACTCAGCACTTCCTGAGCCCAGATGGTCTACTGTCCTGCGTGAACATCTCCACGTATGAGAAAGAAGGAAAAGCTTTTCCCCTGAGAGACACAGGACACCAAAATACACATTAAGAAGGGGAGCAGCCTTAGTCTTGGGGATGAGTAATCACCATGGAAGAAACAGCCATCTGTCTGAGTACGGTCGGCACAAAACAAGCCCTGGAGAGCAGACATCCTGGGGGCCACACTTCAGTGTGGGCCTGTTTGGTGGGGACTGTGTGAGGGCCCTGGGCAGTGGCCCCAGGCGGGGTGCTGTGGATAAAAATGAAAGTTCCTATGGCCAGGATCTCACCTGGCCCTGGTTGGCTACTCACTGCACAGGTGTGGGCAATATATTGCTATTGACTCTATATAAAGAGCCCTGCCCAGTGTTCTGGGTGACATGGTGGCACGGCTGCAAGGCTGCAGGAGAGCAGAGCACAGACTGGAGTGGTGGCAGCACTGAGGACAGACCCAGAGGATAGCTGTGCGGGCAGAGAGGCCCAGAGGCAGAGACTGGCTTGCTTCGTGCAGACTTGCTCTGAGTGGATGAGATTTTAGTGACTGACCTGCCACCCTGGGAATAAAGTTGGGTATAACCCTTCCACCCCAAGAGCATTCTACTGTCATTTCTTTGGTCCACAGCAAACTTGCCTGGGGCTGAAACCCATTGGCAAGCCAGGTGCTGCCCTGGCTCCCAGCTCTCCTGGTCTGAGCTGCTGTTAAAAGTTGGCTTTCTGGTGTTACCATGGTCATAGCAACCAGGATGTTTCTGTGACAGACTGGGGCTGGGGTGAGAGATGGTCAGATGGCGCTCACACCAGCATGGGCGGGGTGGCACCTTCACATCTAAGTGTGTTGTTCAGAGCATGCCCCACCCCGTGAAGCGACGTGTCAGCCACTATTGCCGTGTTCTGGAACAAAATCCCAGTCCTATGTTTTCCACCAATGCCCTTCTCCATTAAGACTTTCAAAAAAAGTTTGTTTCTTCTTTTAAGGAGAACTGACAGCTAAATGTTTCGTTTGTTGCAAAAAAAAAAAAAATTCCAAAGGGAAATATGGTCCCTAATTCATATCATCAAAGTGTCAGCTGGAAAGTCAACAGTCAGGCTGGTTTTGAGGTTCAGGATCTGTGAATGCTGCAACAGTGACTGGTCCCACAGTCAGAACTGGCAGGCTGACTGGCATGTCTGTGTGTGTGTGGTGGCCCCTCCAGGTGAGGCCAGAAAGCCTGTCTGCCCCCTCCCCAAGCCACTGGGCCACAGGCCTGCATACACGTGTGTGTGTGCACAGACGGCCTTTCCATCTTTCAGAAGCCTTTAGAAAATCTGCCTTTTGACACTTAACTGACTTGAAGCTTGGCTCAGATCCACATGCCTTTTACCAAATTGGCCATGCTTTCTTGTGTTCAGTTCATGTTAAGATGGCACGTTCTGGGAGCATTGTAACATTAAGGTGTTTAAGGAAAACAGTGTCTACGAGAAAGCATTTTTTTATTTTTCTTCACTGACTGATAATCATTGATGATTCCCAAAAGAAACATTTCCAGAAACTTAAATTAAAAGAAGAGTCTCAGAGCTAGAGGAGTCTTGGGGGGTGCTCTAGCTTTTACAGGGGGGAAACTGAGGCCCAGAGACAGGGGTCTCATGTTCCATCCGTGTGCAATAATGACCATGTGCACAGATTACAGCTAGTGTTATAAGTCCTGAAAACACTTTGGTGCATCAGCAGTAAGATTTATTGGCACAGAAAACACCTACCCACGCACTGAACAGCCTCCATTAATTTGCTGTTCGACTCTGTGTCTTAGTAATATTGTTAGTGAAACAAGAAAAGGAAAGTTTCGAACAAATCGAGCCCATCCCTACCCTCTGGAGGCAGTTTCCAGGAGCTCATTTCCCCAAGTGAGTTATGTCTACCTTATTGGGGTTTTGCAAAGGAAGGGGCTGTGCTGGGGCTTTGATGTGGGTTCAGTGCTGAGCTCTGAGAATGGAGTTCTCAGTAACTTCTACTCTGGTTTGGGGTTAGTTTCTGTTTTTTCAGTTTTACCCAGAATGAGGTAGTTTGGCCCTGAGTGTTATTGACAGGATTACAGGCAGGAGGCTGGGGGCTCAGACCTGGGCTCCCAAGTGCTGGGTCTGGGGCCTACAGATGCCAAGACCAGGCTCTTTAGCCCGAAATGGCCCAGAGACAAGGAAAGCCCCTGGGAGGCAAGAGCCTGTTGGAGGCATTCCTTCCCTTGGGCCACCTGGGCTGAAGGCCACCTCTCTCAGTTCACCAGCAGATGCAGCTCTCCCGACCCGCCATTCATCTCCAGGCCTTGACAGAGGATGCCAACAGCTGTGGTCTTGTTGACGATCTCTAGGCAGATGCAGGGTCAGATGAGGAGCTGTGACATCATGGGCATTTTCTGCAGGGCCAGCCAGGCACCCAGGCTGCCTTTTCTCCAAATGTGCTTCTTAGGCTTCTTGTGGAGTCAGGGCTTCCGGGAGGGCAGACACACGACCTACAGCTAGCGCTCCTTCTTGGCTTTTGCCCAGCTGGCTAATTGCTCTGTATTTTAAACAGCTGGAGTTCATAGTTTACTCTTGTCAATAAAAAAGAGTCCTTTTCCTAATTATTTCCCCAACTTTGACCTAATAGTAGCCAAGTTAAATTCAAAAAGAAAGGGGCCTGGAGGATGAGTAGATAAGCAAAATGTGGTGTAGATATCCAGTGGGATGTCATTCAGCTTTGAAAAGGAGCAAGATTCTTCACACCAGCTATAGAGTGGATGAACCTGGAGGAGAGGTGCCAAGTGGATAGCCAGACATGGGACAGATACTGTGTGACCCCACTTCAAGGAGGTCCCCAGAGGAGTCAGAGCCACAGAGACAGAAAGTAGGTGGTGGGGCCAGGGGGAGTGGAGGGGAGTTGTTATTCAGCAGGTGCAGTTTCAGTTTTGCAAGATGAGAAAGCTCTGGAGGTGGCTGCAGGACAATGTAAATATGTGTGACATACTGAACTGGACGCTCAGAGATGGTGTGGATAAAATGAGAGTTCCTGTGGCCAGGATTCTCACCTGGCCCTGGTTGACTAGCTCACTGCACACCTGTGGGCAATACATGGCTGTTGACTCTATATAAAGAGCTCTGCCCAGCGCTCTATGCCCAACACAGTGGTATGGCTGCAAAGCTGCAGGAGAGCAGAGCAGAAGCTGGAGTGGTGGCAGTGCCGAGGACAGAGGCCTAGAGGACGGCTGTGTGGGACAGCTGTGCGGACAGAGGAGCCCAGAGGCAGAGACTGGATTGCTGCATACAGACTCGCTCTGAGTGAACGGCATTTTAGTGACTGACCTGCCACCTGGAAATAAAGTTGGGTATAACCCTTTCACCCCAAGAACGTTTTGCTGTCAATTTCTTTGGTCACACTGAATCCACAGCGAACTGATACCCATTGGTAAGACAGATGGTTAAGGTGATAAGTTCTAATTTATGTGTATCTTACCATAATTTAATTATTAAAAAATTAAAAGGACTTTTATGGGTAAAACAAAACAAATGACCGTTAGCTCCTAGGCCGGCGGCCCCCTGCTTGTATCGCTGCTAAAGAGGCCAGAGTGTGTGCGGGCACATTCCTGCCTGTGTTGCTGACTGTGGGTAGCAGGAAAGCTATGGCCCTGTAAAGAGCTAGTGAGTGCACTAAGGTGAGAGCTGGTGCACTGCTGTGAAATAAAGCCAGTATTTGGAAATGTGTGTGATTAGCAAGGGGACCAAATAATTCTGTACTAAATTGATAATGTATTTATTTACGTTTGCTTTTTAGGGGAAGCCAAAAATCTCCCCTCTTACCCTGGGCCAAACAAGATGCGAGATTGCTATTGCACCGTGAACCTGGACCAAGAGGAGGTTTTCAGGACCAAAATCGTGGAGAAGTCACTCTGGTAATGCCTGCTGCTGCCTCATTCTGTCCTGTATGGGAAGCATCCCACAGGGTGCCATCTGGCCATTTTCCATGTTGCTTAGTCTGAGTGCGAGCAGGAGACCTGTGAGGGCTCTGCGCAGGGCAGGTGAGGTGGGGCGGCTGTCCTCGGCCGTGGGTGGCCTGAGGGGCCGTCATGTTCTGGACTGAGCAGCATAAGAGGACAAAGCCCACGTTTGTAACTGCTGATCTGCCTGCTGACACATGCATGAGTGCTTCCTAATCAGAGCAAGTGTGTACAGGGCTAGAAAGTATGTATGGGGACAGAAGGCGACCAAAGATTTTGACAGGTTAAATATTTGGAAAGCATTTTTTTTTACAGTATCATACAGAATAATTTTATTGCACTACAAATAATATAAGTTTTTTATAATCCTTTATAATACATTTATAATCATTTTATAAAATAGTTTATAAAATAGTTATTTATAATCCTTTATGTTCTGCCTGTTTATCTTTCCCTCCACCCTCCCATTTCAGGTCTCCATAGTTTTACCTTTCCAGAATGTTACACAGTTGGAATTACACAGTATGTAGCCTTTTCAGATTAGTTTCTTTATATTTAAAGCTCCTCCATGACTTTTCATAGCTTGATAGCTCTCTTCTTTTAACGCTAAATAGTATTACATCATCTGGCTACACCAGGGTTTATTTATTTATTAAGCTAAATATTTATTTATTTATTTATTTATTTTGGTATCATTAATATACGATTACATGAGCAACATTGTGGTTACTAGATTACCCCCATTATCACGTCCCCCCCATATACTCAATTACAGTCACTGTCCATCAGCGTAGTAAGATGCTATAGAGTCACTACTTGTCTTCTCTGTGCTATACTGCCTTCCCTGTGCTCACCCCATGCCTACATTATGTGTGCGAATCATAATGCCCCTTATTCCCCTTGTAACCTCCTGTCCCACCCACCCTCCCCAGTCCCTTTCCCTTTGGCAACTGTTAGTCCATTCTTGGGTTCTCTGAGTCTGCTGCTGTTTTGTCCCTTCAGTTTTTGCTTTGTTCTTATGCTCCACAGATGAATGAAATCATTTGGTACTTGTCTTTCTCCGCCTGGCTTATTTCACTGAGCATAATACCGTCTAGCTCCATCCATGTTGTTGCAAATGGTAGGATTTGTTTTCTTCTTATGGCTGAATAATATTCCATTGTGTATATGTACCACATCATCTTTATCCATTCATCTACTGATGGACACTTAGGTTGCTTCCATTTCTTGGCTATTGTAAATAGTGCTGTGATAAACATAGGAGTGCTTATGTCTTTTTGAAACTGGGCTCCTGCATTCTTAGGGTAAATTCCTAGGAGTGGGATTCCTGGGTCAAATGGTATTTCTATTTTAAGTTTTAGAGGAACCTCCATACTGCTTTCCACAATGGTTGAACTAATTTACATTCCCACCAGCAGTGTAGGAGGGTTCCCCTTTCTCCACATCTTCGCCAACATTTGTTGTTGTTTGTCTTGGAGAGCATTTTTTTAAATGATTTTCTTTTATATTTTTCTGCAGAGGCATGCCTAGGATGGGTAGGAGGCCTAGAAAATATCTGCTGGCAGCATTTGAGGAAGGAGCCAGGAGAGAAAGCATTTCCTAGGACTCCAGACTGAGGAGTTGGTTATGTAATCAACCCATCAGGGCTTCGCACTGCCTCTTGCATAAGAACCACTTGGTGGGCTGGTGAAAGCCAGGGCACCTAGCATGGGGCCAAAGTTTGCTTTCTGACAGCTCCCTAGATGCTGCTGCTTCACCAGACCACACCCGTGGGGTGGGGAGGGATCACACCCTGAAGTCAGGGTGTTTACATCGGGGATGGAGGAGAGGAACCACACATGTGGACAGGGAGTGGCAGCAGGTGAGCAGGGGTGGGGACGAGCAGTTTGCAGTCTGGGTGAGACACACCAAGGCCAGCATGGGACTCTGAGCACCTTGTTTATAATCTAGTGGCTAATGGAGCGAAGAACCCTCACACAGCCAGCCACTCTACCATCAGGCTTAGAACTATGGGCTGTGTGGGCCCATCAAAACAGCTATTTTGAGTTTGAGATCATTTTTAGCAGATGAATTGTATCCTTGCATATCGCTGCTTCTAAGTGGGAACAAGCAGCATGTTCTGATGACTTACTGAATTTAATTCATAGAAAACTTAAGGGTCTCTGGCCCCTGGATGTGGGGACCGGTTCTGTTTCCCCTCTGCACAGCTCCCACCAGTGCTGGCAGAGCTGCTCCGAGGCTGAGCGATGCCAGCCACATGTGTTACTGTAATGTGCTCAGCGTCTCTGGTATAGGTTGGTAAAGCAAAAGGGAAAGACTGAGGAGTTTGTCAGGAGTCAAGTCTGGCACTGGGGCTGATGATGAAGATCACTGGTTTGACGATGTCTGCTTATATTTGTTACCCTCGTACAAGAGAAATTCTTTCTGTGTCTAAAATAGTCGAGGCCCATGGGGAATGGACCTGGGGAATGGCTGTGAGTCTGTAAAGCTGGGCTCTGCTAAGACCTCTGAGTGAGGATGTCTGGGAAAGGAATCTATCTGGGAACCTCTGTTTTGAGGTTGAGGGGTCATTGTCTTCAAAGTCTTTTTGGCAAATTGAGGAAGGGTGTCTGGTTTTGGTGGCACTAGAGAATTCTTCTGGAGCAGAAAGGGAGGCTGAGAGTTGAGGGAAACTGTGATGAATCCTCTCCTGCCTGGTAGTGGCCTGTCTGTGATCCAGCCAGGCTCAGGTGACTGCCCCCAATACCGTTCTAAGAAGCAGTTAGCTCTGGTGAGTTATACTTCAACCTATCAGGTTTTCAAACCCCTTTGCAGGGTATGCATGCTTTCCTTACAGACACTTTTAATATGCTTGGTTATTTTTGTTTATTCATTAGCTTGATGAATATTCATTGAGTGCTTATCTACTATACCAGATAAGGAGAGAGGTGCTATAAAGCAGAAAGTTAAAACTGACAGCAAAGAAGAGAGGAACCTACTCAAAATAATTCTCAGAGCTTAAATAATATGGGTATATGTGGTCCTTTAGTACTGAGGCAGAAACCCTGTTCACACTGACGGACCGTGGAGCCGACAGCCCCAGAGTTCTGCTCCATGTCTAAGGGCAGAAGACAGACCTGCCTCACAGAAGATGAAGCAGGGAAAACTGCCTCCACCTGCTGCCAAACACTTGAAACCAAAAACCATCTCTTTTGTGAGTTTGCATCCTGAATCCACACCACATCCGTGGTCCAAAAGCCTCAACCCATGCATGCATATTAATATAGTCCTGGATTAAAACTTTGTAATGTCCATCGAGGCAACAAGATGCCAGTTCAAAGCAAATCCAGTCATCTCTTTGAATCCAGACTCAAAGAATTCTCCTGAAGTTCCAAGAAACATGAACTCAGAGGAGAAATTCACAGAACACAGGCAATAGAGTGTCCTGTGCCAAGAGAAACGACAGACAGCAAGATCAGACTTGCTGAGTTTGTAGACTGTCAGCGGACAAAGTTTAATGAATTTCAAGGAATGAGGGACAAGATTAAAAACAGCAGGTTAAAAGAACTCATATGAGTCAACATGCAAAAAACAAATAACCTGCCTAAAAAAATGGGTGGAGGACCTGAACAGATACTTCTCCAAAGAAGACATACACATGCCAACAGGCACATGAAAAGATATTCCACATCGCTAATCATCAGGGAAATGCAAGTCAAAGCCACAATGAGATATCACCTCACACCAATTAGGATGCCAGCATCCAAAAGACAAGAAATAGCATTGGCAAGGATGGGGAGAAAGGGGAATCCCCCTAACACTGCTGGTGGGAATGTCAGTTGGTGCAACCGCTATGGAAAGCAGTATGGAGGTTCCTCAAAAATTTAAAATAGAAATACCACTTGACCCAGTAATTCCACTTCTAGAAATTTACCCAAAGAAAACAAAATCCATGATTTGAAAGGATATGTGCACCCCTATGTTTCTTGCAGCATTATTTACAATAGTGAAGACACGGAAGCAACTGAAGTGTCCATTGATGGATGAATGGTTAAAAATGTGGTATATATGCACAATGGGATATTATTCAGCCATAAAAAAAGAAATCCTGCCACTTACAACAACATGGATGGACCTAGAGGGTATTATGCTCAGTGAAATAAGCCAAGCAGAGAAAGACAAACACCATATGATTTCACTTACTTGTGGAATATAAAAACAAAGCAAAACAGAATGAACAAAACAGCCGTAGACTCATGGACACTGAGAAGTGACTGGTGGTCACCATGGGGGAGGGACTAAGGTGGGTGGGGAAATAGGTGAAGGGTGAAGAGGCACATGATTTATATCAATTATGATATAAATGAGTCATGGGGACGGAAGTGCAACTTGGAGAACATAGCCAGTGGTTCTGTGACGTCTTCCTATGTCGACAGTAGCTACACTAGCTGGGGTGAACATCTAATAATGTAGATGACTGTTGAATCACTGTGTTATATACTTGAAACCAAGAAATAAAAAATGAAAACAGAGCAGGTTAAGAAATGACAAAGAAGGGCTGAACCAACTTGAAAAAGAGCCAAATAGAATTTCCAGAAATTAAGAACACCAGTGGATGGAAAACTCAGTGGGTGAATTAAATAGCTGGTTAGCCATGGCTGAAGGGAAAGTTGGTAGACTAGAAGGTAAGTTTGAAATATACCCCAGAGACACAAAGAGACTGAGAGACGTGGAAGACAGGATGTGCAAGCACAGCCAGGGAGCCCCAGGGGCCTGGTGCAGGGATGGCAGGGAGAGGGGACACACCCTCAAGTGGCCTTGGTGGAGGGGCAGAAGTTGGGGTGGGAGGGCGCAGGCCCCTCAGGAGAGGTAGGGGGAGCACCCACCAGAGGGACCTGGCCATGGCGCAGGTGCTGCTGCCCACCACGCCGGGTTCAGTGCCAAGGCGTGGCAGATTCCAGGGGGAAGCACACAGCCCCCTGGCTGAGCCTCCAGGCCCCGCAGTGCCTTGGAGCCTGGTCACTGGACCTCTGCACTGACGAGCTAAGGGCGTGGTGGCTGGCAGGACCTGCTGTCCCCCAAGGCCCTGGCCAGGGGACCAGCCCTGAGCTCAGCTGCTTCCAGGGTCTGTTTTCCAACTCAGCTGAAGCGTGGTGAGCGAGAAGGGCTCACTTCCTTGCTGAGACCGTCTCCCCAACAGAGCCCACCCAGGGCTGCAGGAGAAACCCCCTTAGGCATCCTTTTCTTCCCTTTCTCTCTGTTGCTGATGGGAGGCTTGCAGGCCTGTTTGTAGGAACTCCTTACATCAGACACATTTGGGAGAACGACCTTTCCCTTCTCTGAAAGTGATTCATTTCCGGGCCCAGTGTCTGTCCTGCTGGGAAACACAACACACCTAATGTGAAGAAAGAACTTGTTTGTGTTTAACTTTTTATTGCTATAATTTTTTAATCACTTAAATAGAACCTCATCACTGGTTGTTTAAATAAACTAAGTCTTACATAGTGGGGCTTAGAAGACTTAGTGGGGTTTGGACTATGCTGCCTAGCTGGACACAGAAAGCATCTGTGAGAGCGTCCTGGGATCCCCTCAGGAGCTGCTCCAGCCTCTGAAATGGGAGGGGAAAGCTGCATCACAGAGAAAATCTCCACTTCAGTGCAGTGCCGCATCCTGATGTTAACAAAGGGAGTTGAAAATGAGAGGTCCTCCCTGCTGGGCTGGTGCGGTCACAGGCAAGAATATTCCGGAAAGTCAATGCTCTTGCTTCCTTTTGTCCATCTGAATGGTTATGATGAGGATTCTTCTGCCCTTGCCCGTGAAATCCCACAAAATGTATGAAGAGAGCAGCTGGCCCAGCCTGGCCTCGCCTTCCTCATGGAGCCTGCTGAGCCCCTCCCCAGCCTGGACTCCCACAGTCCAGCCCAGAAGCCCTCCCCTCCTGGTTCTCCCTCGGCTTAGCTTAGTTGCCGTCTGGAGGGGAGGGCGCCGAGGCAGGGCACTTCCTGGGCAGGAGCCTCCTGTGCTTCCCCAAAGGCAGAGTGTACAGCTGTCACGTTCCAGCGCTGACGTTTCTCAGCTTACGTCTGTTGAATGATAAAGGCGAGTGGCACAGCTGCGTGTGTTGTAGGATTCCTTCTTGTTTAAAAAAATTGGGATTGCTCCAAAATGCTCAGGGAATACGTGGACCAAGTGTCAACGTGGCTGTTCTTTCTAAGCAGTGGGATTGGGGTGGGGGTATTTTTGTTCTTTGGTTTGTGTTATATAATTTTTTACTTAAAATTAGAAGTTAGACAGTAAAATAACCACTTTCTGGAGCAAAGCTGGGAGGAGCTGGTGCACCACAATGTTCATGGATAGGGACATAATTATAGAGTCTCCGCTCCCGTAGTTCTTGCTGAGAACTTTGCCAAATGAAGGACTGTTCCCAAGCGGACGGGTGTGCACCTCTGATTTGAGATCCAGAAGGTGCTGTGGGTCCACGACACTCATCCTGAGAGACGTTTGGTCAGAAGCAGTACCATGGCAGAAGTGACAATACTCAGGAAGGCGTGGTGGCTCCGCTGTGTCAGGCAGGGAGCCTTGGGGCTGGAATCTGGATAGGCACGGGAGGGTCTCTGGTTTGGGAAGACTATATTTTCACAGATGTTTTTAGTAAAAACCAAGTTGTTGACTAGGAAACACCAACTTTGAAATTATGAGGCTATAAATAACATTTTCTCTACTAACATTTACTTTTCTAATTTCTTAAGTTAAAGCTTTAATAAAAAGTCTTTTGACATAAATGCAAGCCTCAGGCCAGATGTTCCATTCTAGCTGGAGTATATGGATCCATCCCTCATATGTCTCTGTGTGGCAGGGGGCCTGTCCCCCCTACGTGTCTCTGTGTGGCAGGGGGCCTGTCCCCCCACGTGTCTCTGTGTGGCAGGGGTCCTGTCCCCCCACGTGTCTGCGTGGCAGGGGGCCTGTCCCCCCACGTGTCTGAGTGGCAGGGGGCCTGTCCCCCCACGTGTCTGAGTGGCAGGGAGAATCAGGATTCTAGTTCACTAACAACAGATCTGGTCTGCAGTAGGTTTTCTGGTCATCTAGCCTTATTTATGATTGCTCTTTCTATGGGTGAGTCTTGTGGAAAGGACTTTTCTGGACAACTCTGTGTGAAGCAGGTTTTGTGAAGTCCTCATGTGTTTTCTGAACCAGCATTTGTAGTCCTTAGTCTCTGCTGCAGACAGAGGGCTGGGGTGTTTCATGCTGGACCCCAAGGCCCCAGACTTAGCACCTTTCGATGTAGGACCCGGGGCAGAGCTGGGTGAGGGCAGTAGGGACGTCTCTCACCACCAGGGCACCGGCTCATTCCAGGCCTTGGGAGGGGGCATTTGCATCCAGGGTGATCCTTGCAGACGGAGCCCTCTGTGTCATTTCTGAGTCCAGGAATCGTTGGACTCTAGGTCATCTAGGTGAGGGCTTTCTCCTCAGGTGGGAGATGGGTGACAGCCACCGGGGCAGGGTCCCACCCACCTTCACATTTGGGGGTTGGCTGGGTGTCGAGGGGCTTCCCTGGGGGCAGGGTGGACCGGCACTGTCCATGCCTGCTCCTGACATGCGGCTTCATGTCTCTGCCAGTTCCTCCTAAGTGGGGCCCTGTGTGAGAAACGGGAGGGCTCTCCAAACATCCCAGGGATGCTCAGCTGGGGACCACACCATGGACACCCCACCGGCCTCCCACGGGGCCCCAGCAGTGTGCTGGGTTGCAGCCGGCCTGCAGGGAGGCCGCACTTGGTCAGGGGTCCCTGTGGGAGGGTCAGGTCCGCGTCACCCCTCCTGCCCTCCTGCCCCACTGCCCTCTGAGTCCCTCGCTGGCTGGCAGGATGTTGGAGTTAAGTCTAACCCCAGGGAAAGTTCAAATCCTCTGTAGGAGACCCTAATGCCTCCCCACTGGCTGGTGTCCCTGCCATGGGCTCCTCACTCTCTCCTTCTCTGCCAGGCCCTCCTGCAGGTTCTAGAGTTTAAAACCTTTCTGTTGTCACAACTGGCCAGTGTGTGACGGGCTTCTCCTAAGAGTCCTCATTTCAGCCTCCTAAAAAAGCATGGTTGGGCCATAGTAGATCAGTCTGGTTGTGATTCACTGGTAAGGACCTGGGATTTCTGCTCAGGAGATGGGGGTCAGGGTCTTCTTGGCAGTAGGGCTTGGCTTTTAGGAGCCTGTGGTGTAACTGCCCTGCAGACCCCACCATAACCCTGTGGGCAGGGATTTTTGCAGATGGGAAACTGAGCCTCAGGGGAGGTGATGCCCAGCTGGGGGGCTGTGTGCCTAGAGCTGGGTTAGGCCAGGAAACAGCCTCAGGCCCCCACAGGTTCACTCCATCGCTCCAGGCCCATTTCACTTCGGCAAGATGCACGAGCACAGCATGCTGGTCTTCCTCTGTCTTGTGGGGTGACAGCAGCTCCCTGTCCTGGGTGCCCCTGCAGTTCAGCACCAGGCTGAGCGTCCTGCATTCTTACTGAAGCCTCAGAAAAGAGCTTTAACAAGAGTCCACAGATGCTGAGGGCCTTGCTGCTCAAGGACTTTAAAGGAGTGTGCACTTAGAAGAGTCCAGAGGTTCTCCTTCGGCCTGTTGGGCAGCTGGCAGGAGAAGCCTCGCTGGCTGCAGGCGACACCACGCGGGCCCTGCAGGCGCCATCAGTCCATGTGGGGTGGGGCCGCAGGACTTCCTTTCTGTCCCTTCTCCTGTGGACATTGAAAACCCTATTTAGTTCAGTGAAATTTTGATCCAGCTGTGGGTTAATGACTTAATCACATGCAAGTTTCATTGCTGGACTCTGAGCTGTTCAGAGATAGGCTGCTGCTCTTTGAGAAAACTCACCCACCCGCTTGGTTCCCATTCACTCTGGGCCGTGAGGTGGGCCCTGGGTGCCCCAGGGAGCCGTGGGCTGCTGCTTCTGGGTGCTGGGCCTCCCTGGAGGTGGCGTGTCGGTGGCTTGGCCTTGAGGTGTGGAGGCCACCTTGAGAACAGACCTCAGGAAGGACCCAGTGTGGGCCCCTCATTCGGGGCACGTGGCCTCTGTATCTGTCCGGACTGGAGAAGCGTGGCAGCTCCCCGCCTCCCGACTGGTAAGTGATTGCAGACGTTTGCGACACAGGACAAAACGGGGAAAACCAGGCGCACAGCTGTTTTCTCCTGAGCAAACATCTCTCCGTGGGAGCAGCCTGGGGGTGGGACAGTGCAGCTGCTGGGAAGTGACTCATGGGAGATCGGAGGTCTCTCCACAGGTCCCAGACAAACCCTACCCGTGGGCTCCGGGAGCTGGTGGGGTCTGCAGGGCAGTTGGTGCGTCGCAGATGGTGGCCCTGCCTGGTGGCTACTCGGAGGCCAACCCGGTGCTTTTCAGGGCTTTTATTCTTTTCCTTGTGCTACTCGGCTGGATTCTGTGAGCTTCTCCCCATAATCACTGAGGGAGAAAGCTGGTTGCTCTGGCCTCAGAGGCGGGTGCCCCCGCGCAGCACACATTAATCTCCTTCTGCAGATCATGGCATTTAAGGCAAGCCAAGTCCTCTGGGCGGCCTCTCTTCTTTGTGCAAGCGGCACACAGTGCAGGGCGTTAGTCATGCATCTGCTGGCTGCTGACCTGGGCTGGGGACAGAGCTGGGTCTCTGCAGAGGCACACCCAGGTTAAGCCACTAGCGGGAAGATCACATTCAGGGCCCTGTGGCCCTTTGAGTCCACCAGAAAGACGTCCTGCCAGGCTTGCAGGAATGTGGGCTGGGAGACTCACCCTGCACCAGCTTCCTTTTCCTTTGGGAATGACTTGTGACTCTGCTCCCCACCAGGGACAGTCTCTGGCTAACAGAGAAGGGGCAATCATCCAGGCGAGAGCACACTGTGGATGTCTTGGGCCTGGGGTTGTGTGGAGGTGCCGAGGGTCGGGGGGCGTTTGTCATACCTCAGTCTCTGAGGGCTGGGGGAGTGGCCCACCCCACATGCACCCCACTGGGTCCGAGAAGCTGGGAATGCAGCACGTGGCCTCCCACCCTGAGAGGTGCGGCCCAGGGGCTGGAACGGCCTTTCTGTGGCAGCCCCTGCTCCCCTGGCAGAGAAGCATAGGCTCACACACCCATCCCTGCCTGCAGGGGACAGACGTCATTAACAAACTGTGGTGTTTCCAGTTAGAAAAGATATTCCGATATGTTGTACACTAGTTGTTTGTCTTTTAATTTGCAACATAAGCTTAAAAGCTCTTATGCTTAGTATACTGAATATGAAAAGATGGGCATTTAATAGAAAATAGATCAATAGACTCAGTGTTGGTGGGCCTTTGGGGTAAATTTGTCCCCACATATGCCAGCACCAAAGCCTTGGACAGCGCCCCCTTGTGGGACTTTATTCAGAGGCGACTGTGGGACAGCTGGGCAGAGGACCCCGCTGGCCAACACCCATGCGCCAAGCAGGTATGGTCATTAGACCTCAGGTGCTGTGTGGCCACTAACATTCTATCTACTTACTTGGAAAGTGGTCCATGACTTGACGTTAAAAAAAAAAGCTGAGTATGTACCAGGATATATAATCTAATCCCACTTTTATTTAAAAAGCACATCTTTATCTCTATTCTGTTCTATATCCATATATCTTTAGAGGAAAAAATATTTCCAGAAAGATATACCCTAGAATGTTAATTCTATTTTTCACTTCCTGACATCATTATGTATTTTTAAAATTTTTGTTTTTTAAAAATAGCTTTATTGAATTGCAATTCATGTATCATATAATTTACCCATTTACAATGTACAATTCCATGGTTTTTAGTATATTCAGAGTTGTGCGAGCCATCACCACAGTCAAGTTTAGAATGTTTTCATCTCCTTAAAAAGAAACCTTTAACTGTCCCCCTTTCCCACCAACACCCCACCTGCTGCCAGCAACCCCCTATCTGCCCTCTGTGGGTCGGCCTGCTCTGGGCGCTCCCCGGATCTGCCCTCTGTCTGTGGGTCCGCCTGCTCTGGGCGCTCCCTCGATCTGCCCTCTGTCTGTGGGTCCGCCTGCTCTGGACCTGTCATAAAGGGGTCACACACTGGGTGGCCTTGCGTGTCTGGCTTCTCTCCTGAGCCCCGTGTCTTCCAGGCCCGTTCATGTTGCTGCGTGTGTCAGAGCTTCCCCCTCTTCATGGCTGATGATGTCAGAGCTTCCCCCTCTTCATGGCTGATGATGTCAGAGCTTCCCTCTCTTCATGGCTGATGATGTCAGAGCTTCCCCCTTTTCATGGCTGAGGACACTCATTGTGTGGTCGCAGCACACTGTGTTTACCACATCAGCTAATGGACATTTGGGCTGTTTCCACTTTAGGCTTTTGTGAATAGTTGTGTAAACTCGTACTGGCTTTTGTGTAGAAAACAGACCATGTTTTATTTCTCCACGGGGTGTACCCTGCAGTGGTTTTGTCTGGTCATGTGTACCATTTTGAGGAACAGCCACTGCTCTCCAAAGTGGCCATACCAGTTTACGTTCCTACAGGCCATGTGCAAGGGTCCGGATTTCTCCACATCCTCACCGACACTTGTTACCTGTCTTTTTAATTCTGGCCATCCCAGTACATCTGATTTTTATTTTACAATGAAAATCCTCAATAGATTTTCATTCTTTTAAATAGTAATTTCTTGTTTTAAGTTAAAGCGAAAGGTAACATTTTCCATGACTGTATCCTTTCTAAAGCCAACAATTCTGATCATAAAGGAGGAAAAAAGCACAGAGAAGTTCTAAACATTTACACGTGAGTCTAATAACTCTGACTCATCTCATGGTGAACATACTACATGGGGCAGATGGGGCAGAGCTGGCAGAGCTGATGGCGTGCCCAAGGATGGAGCCTGAGCAGGAGGGACAAGGCCTGGCCGGGCATTCCACCCGCCCACTGTACCTCCGTGTGTAGCAGTGGGTGCTTGAAGACCATGTAGGACCCCAGCCCTGGTGACAGTTATCTGGACATGGAACCTAAAGGGTTCACTTCATGACCGGTTCACTAAAGGGCTCTCTGGGGCAGGGCCATGTTCCCTAAGGGTTTTAGGAAATTCTCATTTGCAGCCTGATTTGAGTGAAAACAGGTCCATGTGGTAAGGAAACACCCAGAGTCCCACACATCAGGCAGGGTGCCAGGGAAGAGACTTTGGGCTTGGTGTGGGGCTGTGCACTTCTGTACCCTCCCTGGAAGCGTTTGCCACTGGAAAAGCATCGCGAGCAGGCCTGGGGTGCCTCCCCACCACAGGCCTCCCCTGACACCCTGGGCCTGCACACGCACCTTGCCCTTCCCTTCACGGCACACAGAACCACCTGACTCCACCTAGGATGTGAGCCCCAAAGGCCAGAACTTGCCTGTGTCACTGTCCCCAGGGGGTCACGGGCCGCTCACAGGGGCCATTCAGTTGTCTCGTCTGCACTGAGAGTCCTCTCCTGACAACCCGTCTCGGGTCGTGTAGGGTCAGGAATGTGGCCTGTGAACACAGGCCCCACGTGGTGCGCCTGGGCTGGGCAGGGGCTCCAGTGCTGAAGTGTGGCCCCTCCCTGGGAGTCTTCAGCTTTGATTTCGTGTGGACCCCGGGGCGGGCCCGGTGGTTGTTCATACACTCGGATGGGTGTCATGGGAGATTGAATGCTTATGTTTAAGTGTTTCGGAGTCTTTCCCACCAGGGTGGAGCCTGGGCTTGAGGAACAGCCTAGCTGCTGCCCAGGCCATGCATTCTGGCTTGCCCAGGTCCCTGCATGTCCTGCGTCCCACTGGCTCTGGAGAAAGGGGCTCACCAGTTAGCTCAGCGGCCCAGACAACACAGACGTACTGCCATTCTGTGGGAAGTGTGAGCCGCTGGACTGATCCCACTGGCAGCCCCGAGGAGAATCCATTCTTCAGCTGGACTGGCTTCTAGAAGCCACCATACTCCCTGTTGAGAGCTCATGGCCTCTGCTTCTGTCACCGGGTGCCCTCTTTGACTCTGACCCTCCTGCCACCCTTGGAAGGCCTGAGATGCCCTCGGCCTGCCCGAGTAACCCAGGGCACCCTCCAAGCTCAAGGTCATCGCCTGAATCCCATTTGCCCAGGCCCTGTGACCACACGACGTGACATAGTCACAGGCCCCAGAGATTAGGGCATGTTTGGTGGGGTGCTGTTCTGCTGACATCAGCCCAGGTCCACCGACTCTGCCTGCGAGCATGCACAGCTGAACTGCCGGCTGCCTCAGTTTCTCCACCATCTGGGAGTGAGGGGGCTCAGAACAGAGCCTGCATGTTGTGTGCACCAGGTAGAGCTGGCCACCACTGGAGCAAGGCTTTGAGGAGGCGGTCCTCTGGGGCAGCACCCAGAACAGAGCACCCTGTCTGGGCTGGCATCCTGAGGGTGCTGGGAGGCTGGGAGGTGGCAGGGGTGGGGGCAGCAGGGCCTCCAGGTGCCTTAAAGTCATTTCAAAGTTCATAGTTGAACACCTCTTCATAAATTTGCAGCGTGCATGGTCACAGTCCAGTTAGTAGACCGCTTCCCTCCCAGGCCCGCCCCCAGTGGCCGCTGCGTGCAGCCGCCTTCCTGATGGCCCGGATGGAAGGTGAGCTCTGGGGCCCTCTTCCCTTCTGCAGGTTGCCACTGGTCGTCTGTCTGCATCTGTTGGGGATTTTGGCTCTTCCACCCTGGGCTCTCGTGGCTATGAAGCTGCCAACATTTACGAGTATATTTCAGCCCTTGCTTGACTATGCTGGGCCTTAGCCACCTGCATGTGTGGACACAGAATCGGCAGGCACTGAGGTCCCTGTAGGCGTACCCGAGTCACGCTCCATTCCAGGGCAGCTGGGGCAGGTCTCCATGGGTTCCTGGGCCTTCCGTGAACCTGCACTTGCAGCCCTGCCCAGAGCAGCCAGGGGCCTGCTCAGTGGTAGGGCCCCCGGCTCTCTGCCCCTTGGTTTGACTTTGCAACCTGTTTTGTCTCCATCTCTGGTGATGCACGCGTGAGCCGCGGGCCGGTGGAGGTCAGTGGTGTTGGTGGGGGGGGTCCTCTCCCTGGCAGGAGGTGCAGACGGCCACCAGTCCGAATTTTGCCCTGACTTCTGGAGAAAGAGGAGTGCTGGGTCTTACTTTTATAGTGAAGCCTGCCACCGGCTGCCCCAGGCCTTCAGGACATCACCGCAGTTGGTCCTGGAGCATCTTGCTGACCTGGACACAGATGCTAGACGTAATTCTGCTAATGCCACCACTGGTGTCAAGCTCCCCATTCCCTGGGCTGGTGCTGGCCAAATCCATAGTGTCTTCGTTTGATGGGACACACCCCTGGGGCCAGTGCTGGGGCCACACCTGCCAGGGGTTTGCAGCCTGCCTACTGCTGGGTCCATTCCCATCCCAGCCATGGAACTGCAATGTCATGTCTCACGAGTGCAGTGCAGAGTAGCGTGTTCAAAATGAGGTTACACACATGTTCCCGGGATCAGCGCTCGGTCTGTGGACCCTGCCGCGAAGCCGTGCGGCTGTGGACGAAGGACCACCACCCAGCAAATGCTAACGGTGCTCCTCTGTTTATCTGTGCAGCCCCTTCTATGGAGAAGACTTCCACTGCGAAATTCCTCGGAGTTTTCGCCACCTGTCATTTTACATTTTCGATAGAGATGTTTTCCGGAGGGATTCCATCATAGGTGGGTACTTCGCAGGTATTTCTGTTTGTTCTGCCTCTGCTGAAAGAGCCATCCTTCTGGCAGAAGTGGGACATCTCTTCCAGGCCCACTTGTCTGAGAGTCCAGCAGCCTTTTTAGCCTGGCCTTTCTGGCTGTGGTGTCCCCCGAGTCTGGGACGGGCCTCCTGACCCCCATCTGTGTGGGATGGGCCTCCTGACCCCCGAGGCTGGGACGGGCCTCCTGACCCTTGAGGCTGGGACGGGCCTCCTGACCCCCAAGGCTGGGACTGGCCTCCTGGCCCCCGAGGCTGGGATGGACCTCCTAACCCCCATCTGTGTGGGACGGGCCTCCTGACCCCCATCTATGTGGAGGAATTTCCCAGAACAGACTCCCACAGGAGGCACGAGAACAAGCTAGCAAAGGTTTCAGAGCTGCCCTTCACAGTGAGGGGACAGCAACCCTCAGCATGTCCCCACATGACTTCCAAGAACTTCTCTGAGGGGGCTGGTGTGCCAAGGAGCTCTCCCCCTGCTCTGGGGTCTCACCCTCTCCTTTGCTCTGGGGCTGTGGTAAGTCCAGGCAGCCAGGGAGCCTGATTCCCCAGAGTGACATGTAACCCCACGCTGTCACTGAGCCACTCAGGTGATTCTTGAAGTCAGATGGAAACTAACACCCATGGCACACTTCCATAGCCACTGCCCGCCCGCCCCCCTCACCCAGCCACCACCTCCACCTGCCAGCCAGCATCTACCACCCCCCAGCCACCACGTCGGCCTCCAGCCTTCATCCTGTCTCTTGACCACCAGCTTGGTCCACCATTTTCTAGCCCCACCTATGTCCCGCCACCTGAAATCCGCTTGGTGCAACCCCATAACTCAGGAGTTATCCTGGACCCCCCACCCCATTTAGATCTGCCCAGCCCCTGACATCCACTCCTTTACTGGAGGGAGCCATATGATTGTGTATCACGTGCTGACCTGGAGCTAAACACCAGATCCCTGCCATGGGCCACCTCCCCTTGGTGGGGTGGCTCTTTGCACACAGCAGGGTGGCAGTGCCAGCCTGAGGTGGGGTGGCCTTCGGAGCTGCTTCCGGAAGGCAATGCCATCCACTTCCACCAAAGGCTCCTTCCTGCTGCGCTGCCTGGTGCGAGCCCCCTGGGACGCCAGCCCCCGTTGCCTTCCCTGCTGGCAGAGGTGCCTGGGTGGTGGGCTCCATTCGACAGGTGACAAGGAAGTTGAATTCAAACTCCAAAGTGTGAGGGCAGCTTGGGTGCTGATGAAGAGGGCTCGCCTCTGGCAGCACTTCTGGTGTGCAGATGGGAGCTTCGCACTCTTAAGAGGCAGATGCTGATTCACAGGTTTGGGGCTGGGTGTGGGAGCTGCATCTCCAGCAAATAACGCCCTTGAATACCGCTATGATCTAAGCAGAGAGGAACAGAGACTATTAGGAGATGCACGGGTGCAGATCACATAGGAGCCCAGAGAATTCACACTTGACTTCGTGTTAAGGGGGAGCTGTGATCTGGGCTTCCCAGCAGAACCCATAACTCTGGATCACAGCTGATGAGGTTGTGTGGTTGGCTGTGCCTACGTTCTGGGTCTTGTGGGCCCCCTTTGCTGGCGTCTGGGCCTGGAATTCAGGTGGGAGCAGAGCACCCCACCACCAGGTCCTGAGAGCTCCTTTGCTATCAGGGTGACGCCCTTCACAGCTGCTCCTGCTGAGGGATTTCTACCCCCCCCCCCTGCCACCCCACCCCGTCATCAACCTGCAATGTGGGGTTACATTCGTCCGACACCAGTTGGGCGCACCAAGGTTTGTTAAGGGAGGAGAGGAAGATGCCGTCTCACCCCCCCGACGGCGCAGTGTCTGTGTGGTCACAGTGCGCTCAGCTGCAGCAGAGCCTGGACATCAGGATGAGTCTGAGTGGCTCAGATTACACAGGAGTGAAGAGGGACTTGATTACTCCTCAGAGGTGCATGAGAACCTTTTTGGTAATCCTAAGGAAAAATTAATTAAAAGGTATTTTGCACATTTTAATAAGAGAAACTGATAGAGTTGGTTCTGGGGTTATTTCCCTTCAAAATAATCAAATAACGTGTTTTTCAATCATTCTGTTTAATGTACCTGCCATTTTTAAACGTAGCCAGAAAAATCATGGCTCAGCACTTCTCTGTGGCTTTAAAGTCACGCCGCGTCAGTGTGGCTGGACCGAGGGGCTCTCCCCACCATTTTCACAGCTGTGGAAATCAGTGGCTGTCTGGATTCCATGAATAATTTGAAGTTATGACTAGTAATTATGTTGTTACCAGGATGAGAAACCAGGTTGTGTCATGGAAATGAGTGCAGTATCACCAGCTCCTCGCAGTCCCATTTCAGACCCAGTGCCTCGTGTGCCCAGAGGAGCCCACCCTCACCTGAGGGCTTCCTGCTGCAGCCATGGGTGTGACCCCAGGTTCTGGTCCAGGAGTGGGGTGCCCCCCAGTGGGGGTGCAGCTGGACACGGGCAGCATGGAGTAAATGAAGGACTGTGGCGGAAGCCTTCAGGGGCCTGGAGGCTGTGGGAGGGGTTGCAGCAACCAGGTGCAGGGAGAGCTGGCACCACTGGTCAGCAGTAGGCAAGAAGGGCACAGAGTGGACAGGGGGCAGATGGGTGTTCCGTGCAGGAGGTGCAGCTTGGACAGGACTCCCCTTGTGCTTTGGGTGTCATGGACCCACAGATACTAGCACAGAGGAATCCATTCCAGAGCAGAGGCACCGGCTGCATGGCCTTTGCACATAGCTGTCGAGGTGGTGGATGGCCTGGAAGCTGCTTTTGGGGCTCCCAGAGCCCGGGAAATGGCCTTTGCCTGGATGAGGCCACTGGACTTGGTATAGTCTGGTGGCTTCCCTTTGATCAGGGACTGTACCTACCAGGGCCCTGCATGCAGGTCCAGTGTTCAAGTTAGCATCTGTGGCATTGATGGACAAGGGGGGAAGTTGGCGTCCATCTAATGGGTGCTCCTGGGCTGGTGGGATTCTGTTAAATGGTCAGCTGCGTGGGCTGCTCCACAACTTACTAGCCCTCACCTATGACTCAGGCCAGCCCTTGGCTTCCAGCGACCCAGCTTCCAGCTAGGCTTGGGCTGCTGGGCTCCCGGGGTGTGGGGAGAAACCTGAGGCATCTCTCCTTGCACCTCTGGCCCTGGCAGTGTGCCCCATCTGGGCCCTCCCTGACCTCGTTGTCCTCTGGGCCTGCTCTTCTCACCACCTCCTACTGGTCCTCCAGCCCCAGCTGGCAGGGGCTTCCTGCAGACTGGCTATCACAGGGCAGAGGGGTGAAGTGACATGGTACAGCTGTGCTCTCCACACCACGATGAAGGTCCATTTACAGCAGTTGGATAGACATCCGCCCCACACACCCAGGCCTGGCAGCCACGGGTTGGTGTCTATTTCTACAGGGCTACATTTTTCAGAACGCCACAGAAATGAAACCACAATGTGGGCTGCAGCGTCAGGCCTCCCCCACTTAACAGGGCCCTCTCCTGAGCATCCCGTGACCGTGCACTGACATTTCCTGTTCAGGGTGTTGGCGTTGTTTCCGGATTGTGAATAAAGCTGTTGTAGACGTTGTGTAGGACTTTGTTTTTATTTCTCTTGGAAATAAGTACCAGTGAGATTGCTGGGGCACACCCTCTATGCTGAAGGGCATCAGAATCTGCCCCACATCTGCCGCTTTGCCATAAGGATTAGCCTGAGCTGAAGGCAGTTGAGAAGTGCAGTCACTGCAGCCCGAGGTGACGTGGAGGGGCCTGCACCACAGACTGAGCAGCGCTTCCCCTCCCCACTCTGCTCCCCTTGCTCTCAGTCATTTCCTTTGCCTCCCCCTGAGAGTGCGTTGTGCCGACTGGGGTGCCACAGAAACCCAGCCCCCAGCACCCCTTGGGTGCTCGCTGAGGCCCTGTGTGATGGACGTTAATGAACTCATGTTTTTCCGCTGGTTGCAGAGCCCCAGGGAACCTAAAAGGCAGGCGGAGGAGGGTTTTCCTCTCCCGCCGCCTGCATTTACCTTTGTCGGGAGCCACCCCTCCTGGAGCGGGAGTCCAGCTGCTTCGGCACCTGCGTCTCTGCTTTGACTCAACTCATCGCTGCGGTTCCAGCTCCTGTGCAGCCTCTCCTGTGTGTCTCAGTACATTTTCATTTTCTTGCAGTGTGTGGCTTGTTTTTTCGTTTCCCTACCAGTGTCTTTTGAAGAGCAGAAGTTTTTGATTTTGATGAAGTCCAGTTTACCAAGTCCTTTCTTTTATGGTTCAAATTTTTGGTGTCGTGTCTAAGACAGCTTTGCCTGCCCTGGGGATGTAAGATTTTCTTCCACTGTTCCTTCTAGAAAGCTTATAGTTTTAGTTCCTACATTTGGATCTATGTCAAGTGAATGTTACCTACAGCACAAAGTAGAATGAGCGTGTGTGTCATCACGCACAGCCAGTGGCACAATGACATTTGCTCGAAGCTGTCCTCACCCCACTGAGTTATCTTGGTACCTTTTAGAAGGTGAACTGACTTAATAGGCGTGGACCTATTTCTGGCTTCCCTCCTGTGTCCCTTGCCTTACACCAACACCCTGGTGGGATTCCTGTAGCTTCAGAGCAAGGCTTAAATCGATGGTGTGAGCTCCCCAATGTTCTCTCCTTGACTTGTTTTCTATTCTAGGTCCTTTGAATGGTCAGCATTTTGGAATCAGCTCCCCAGTTTCCAAAATGGTCTGTAGACCAGCTTGGGGCAGAGTTAACGCCCCACACTTGAGTCTCTGGACCCTAGAGCAGGGCCACTCTGTGTGCTTGGGTCCGAGTTTTCCTGCAGTGTTTTGTGATGTGTTTCAGCATATGCATCCTGTACATGTGTATGTGTATTTGTGTCCTGATATATTTATGTTTTCCGTGGAGTAGACAGATTTCTCAGATAATAGAGCAGAAGCACAAGCATCGTTTTGTGAATAGCTCTGTTAGGTTTTCTTGAATTCCAGTTTTTGTAGTTGTAGCTTGTTTGTACAATTATGGTTGGTTTTCATGTATTGACTTGTGGTCTTGCTGAACACACCTGTTCTACTAGCTTTTCTCGTAGATCTTCCTGTAGATTCTGTGAGTAAATACTTTCATCTCCCCCTTTCCAGTCTATGAGCCCATGTGTCTTTTCCTTGCCTTTGTGCACCAGGGCGAAAGACACCTCTGCCCTTGCTGGTCTTGGGGAAGCACCTGGCTATCCTGCATCAGGTCTGACCACAGCCCGCCTTCCACAGGCCTTGTCAGGTCCCTCTGCCTTCCCTGCACCCTCTGCCACTGGGCCTGGCTTCCCAGTCACATGCCTGAATTTCCTGGTATGCTTGTCCCTTCTGAGCAGACCCAGACAGGGTCAGCACCCCTCAGAGCAAGTAACACCTGGCTTTTAACGGTGAAGAGGCAGGCGACACCTCTGTCCCAATGAAAAAGTGGAGCCCAGAGTGGTTTGGCAACCCTTGGTGTCTCTCAGGGTTTGTGACAACTTCTTGAACTATTGCACATAACAGACATTAAGTGGACATTGTGGCTTGTGGGTCACGCATTCTCTCAGAACAGCATTTAGAAGCTCTGATGCACAGGTTTTAAAGAGGGCACATTCATATATTCTTGAATGTGATTGATCTCTGGAAGAACCGACTGGAAGCTGGGGACAGAGGTGACTCTGAGTCAGTAGACAGGCAGGGAGAGAGAGACTTACTCTTGGCTGTATTTTATATCTTTTTGCATGTTTCAAATTTTGTACTATGTTCCCATATTACCTATTTAAAATTAATTATGAACTTCCAAAAATAAAGAATGGTAGTGATGTGTGAGTTGTAGGAGTCACATGAGCATTAAATATGAGACCCCCTCAATTCCAATTAAACCTGTGAAAACATTGCAGTTACTTAAAATGTCAAACTGCAAACGTAGTCTTCTGAACAGCTGAACTAATCATGGAATCTGAAGATTTCTTTATCCTTTTTCAGTGAAATATATTGCCCATTTATCAGTTCCAAGATGTGTTTGTTTCATGTGGTTATATTCTTGTGAGATTCAAGATCTATTCCCATTGTGGGAAAAGGACAGAATTTTGCAGGAGCTGAGCAGAGAGAAGGGGAGGCTTCTCTGGAGCCCATTCCGCCTGGAGATGGGCTCTGGAGGGTGGTCATTGGTGGTGGCCCCCATCAAGACCTCAGCAGAGGGGCCCCAGGGAGGCCTCATGACTTGGTGCCGGTTGGAGGAAACCCCACATGGTCTATAGCTCGGATTTCTCTCTGAGTCTCTGTGCAGCCCACATCTGCTGCATGTTTTCTGCATCTGCCTCTCCTGTCTCAGCCTCCTCCCTTCCGCCCTCTCCCACCTGCTGACTATGTGTGGAGGCTGGGCCGGGTCTGCCTCCAGCCAGTTCTGCGTGGTGAGAGCTGAACCAGGCTATGTACGTGATGGGTTGAGCCTTCAGTGGCTGGGTGTGTAGCATCCACTTCATGGGGGGTGGAAGTCCTGCTGTGTGGCATTAACTGGCCTTGAACCATCAGGCCCTGGCTGTTTGATGGCGTGGGAAGCTCAGGTACAGTCACCTTTACGGCACGTTGCAAATACGCTGAAATGATGAGACGCCCAGTTGACAGGAGGCGGGCTGTGGGTGGGTGGCAGTAAGCTGTACCCACTGCCTTGATGCCGAGGCCCCCTGGCACCTGGGACCACTGTCTGTGTGTGCTTTGCCTCCAGACTTGCCATCTGTGCCCCGGGGGCAGGGCCCACAGGGTCAGGAGTCCAGAGCAGGGATTGGCCGACCAAGTTCGCAGAGCAAGGCTGAAGAACCGAGGAGGGGTCTTGCTATGCTCACCACAGTTCTCCTGCTGGGCCTGTGAATCTGTTAACCTGACAAAAGACAGATTAACAAGGAGCAACAGTTTATTAACACAGGCAGTGCCCCCACTCCCCCACAGGAGAGACCACAGTGACGGGCACCGAGGAGGGTGGGTGAGGCTCTGGCTCATGTAGTGTCTTAGCAAAAGAACCTGTCTTCAGACAAAAGAAAGAGATTTAGGCTTCCAAGGGAGGCAGATTGTGGGAAGGTACATATATGGGGGCTGGATGGGCGTAAGTTTGTGCAGGAGCATGTGGGGCCAGTTCTCCATCTCATCACCATAAAACTTGCCAGGGGAGAGGTCCTAGCTGCCCTCACTTCTCAGGAGTTCTGGCTCGTAGTCAGATGAGGGAGATCTGGGGGGCTTTTCCTGCACCTCTTGACACTCAGTTGCCTCTAGCTCAGACAGTCCTCATGCCCAGGTGGCACATGTTAGGATGGCCTATGCTGAACTCCCAGACTGGACAGCAGCTGAGTGCCATCACCTTTTCCAGAATGGGCTGGACCCCTCAGTGAGGCCTCATGTGAGCCTTTGGGAGCAGAACAGGGTCTAGGCCCCGTGGGCCCGTGCGGGGGGGCACCTAAGATGAGGTGGCATTGCCGGGGGACCTCACAGGGTGAAGATATTTAGGGAAGAAGAAATGATGGAGAAAATGAAACAAAGCCATGAAGTGGAGGAGCATGTCTGGGGCCCTGGGGGGTCCTCTGTGACCTGCCCATCTGGGGTCACACCAGACGGAATGCGGAGGACTGGCGGGTAGAATGCTCAAGACGTTACAGATAGCTGGAGATGGGGTCAGGCCTCGCTGTGAGGCTGCTGGGAGCCCGTGGGGTTTTTGGGGACTGTCTGAACGAAGGGGAGGCCTTCCTTTGAGGATGCTTCACGTGTGCTGACAGCATCTGGGTCAGACTGGCAGCCTCGGGTGTGGTGAGCAGGCCGGGGGGTGTCCACAGCAGTCAGACCTGCAGCAGATGGCATGGGGGTGAAATGGGATCGGAGGGGACCCAGAGCCCTTGGTAACTGAACCACCATCCTAAATTAGACTGTGTGTATCCTGGGGGTGCAGAAAGAGTACATTTGAACTTAAAATACTACCATATCATTTCTATTTTTATAATGATTATAATATATGAGCATCAGGTGCATACGTGTGCATTGCATGTGTATCATGTATGAACAGGGTGCTCTTGTGGCTGGAGCACCAACTCCGGGTGGTTCCAGTGCTTGGAGGCACCTGGGGTAGGTGGCAAGGCCGGGACAGGGGAGCAGCTCAGTGTGCCTGTGTCCTGTCACGCTGTGCTGGGCACCTCTGCTCGAGTGCCTCGGGATGAATAAGGAGATGCCCACTGATGTGTGCACTGAGCCTCGTAAGTCCATGCCAGATGATGTATAATACACAATCCTATTTACGTAAGTATTTCATTGAGATTCTAGTCCAAAGTACCAAGTCGTATAAAGGACATAAAACTATTTGTAGCAGATGTCCTCAAACTTTTGGGGCTGCAGAGGCTCACTGAGCACCTCGTGAACATCAGGATTCTCAGCCCCCACAACTCAGACTCTGTGATGGAACCTGGGCAGCTGCATTTTAGGAAGCTCTCCTGGTGTTTCAATGAAGGTGGCACTTTGAGACACTGAGTCATAGACCCGGGTGGGGGCGGGAGGCAGCAGCTCCTTCCAGCTGCACCTGTAGTTTCTGTGGCTGCTGGGAGCCAACTTGAGTGCACATGCTTGTTGTCACGACTGTGGATGGGCCTGGCACACACACGTGTGCACAGTGCTATGTAAGTTAAATACACACACATGCACCCTGTACAAGCTGACATGTACACATGCACACACATGCGCAAACATTGTATAAGCTGACTGCACAGCACGTGCACACATGTGCACACACGTGTTCTGAGTTGTGGTCTATACGAGCGCACACACACATTTCCATGAAATCCTCATTAAAGCCCACAAAGCAAACACAGCCCAACCCCTATTTTGCAGTAAGGACGACGAGGCAGGAGGTGAGCGTCTCCCACCTGCATGGCCCCTTCGCACTTCTCTGCCCATCTGACCTTGCCCCTTTCTTAAATGTGGGAAATGCTCCCCCCACCCCCTACCCCACTAGACCACCCAGGGTACCAGGCACGGAGTGAAAGTGCCCACGAAAGGCGGCCTTGTCCAGCCACAACAGGGTTCCCTTGGCGCAGGTAGCTGCACCTCCCGAGTGGCGTGGAGGCACGCTCTGCCACAGCTGGGGCGCAGCATATGTTGGCCTGGCGGGGGCAGCATGGCGGTCGGTATCCCTCTCATCACTGACTGTCCTCTGCATTGTTTCAGGGAAGGTGGCCATTCAGAAGGAAGACTTGCAGAAGTACCACAACAGGGACACCTGGTTCCAGCTGCAGCATGTGGACGCTGACTCGGAAGTGCAGGTGAGACTCGGCAGAGCCTGCAGAGTGTGGGGGGCTCTGGGGAGACTGACAGCGCTTAAGGAAGCCGGCGGGGGCGTGGGTCCTGAGTGGGAGGACAGTGTCTCCTGTCGCCAGTGAATGAGGCTTGTTGGCTTTGTTTATTCTTGGGTCGTTATCACACTTCGTCACGCGTGATTGAGGCAGATTTAAAAATATAAAACTCCGAATGACAATAATTACGCATAACTAAAGGTAAAGACAAAGTGCGGAAAGAAATAGAGCCATGGAGGAGAGGGCACATAGGCCTTGCACGGCGGAAGGTGCCACACACCCAGCCAAGAACGATGTAGAGCTCAAGAGGCGACAGCCGCCCCCAGGAGGTTCCCGCTGAGTCCTGGGGGCTCAGCCCGGCCCCCGTGCGGTGATGGGACTCCCACCCCCTGTCCGTCTGCCCCAGGCCTGGGCTTTCTTCCTCCAGCAGGGGCGCCCTTGGGGCTCTAGTCCCCAGCTCTTCCCCGGTAAGGCTGGTCCTGACATGCCCGTAGGGGGTTGTTCCCCATGCCAGGTGTCCAGGGCACCGGGGGGACACCTGCCAGGAGTGGCCTTTACCTCCTCTTCTCTTGCAACCCGGGCTCCTGTGGCTTCAGGACAAGCCTGCTGCTGAAGCCATGGTGGTGTCTGGATGGTACAACCGGGAGCCACAATCAGACAGTACAGCGGCCCCAATGCCAAGTCACACAAGAGTTTTCATCGGCCATCCTGGAAGCCCAAGGCTTGGGCAGCACGGGTGAGCGACGAGAGGCAGGCCTAGCTCGGTGCAGGGCCCATCCATTGGTGACAGCCTGACAGTGCCTGATACGTCCAGGGGTTGTCCAGACAGAATGCCCCGAGGAGGTTTTGTGAGGACCCCAGGGCTCCTGGCCCAGCGTCAGAGACCTATCTGCCCTGCGTGTCCTCACGCTGCCTCGTGAAGGCTGTGGGGCACACAGGCCCCTGGTGGCCACTGGGACTGAGCCACAAACTCTGACACAGAGGCAGCCAGAGGGAGCGGCTGAGGAGCCGAGCCAAGGAAAGGCATCATAAAGGAGCCTCCCTTTATCAATCCCAACCGAGGGTCCCATGTGCTGTAGAAATTGGAAGACACGGTAACACTGCAGAACCAATAGCGGTGCCCGACGTCAAAGAGCAGGGCTCCAAGGACAAAGGCGCACGTTCACACCAGGAATACAGTGGCCGTGCACTCCTGCTCAGGTGTCCAGAGACCTGGTCTTCAGAAAGGTTCCAGAAGCCACATCTGTGCAGTGGTGCTTTACAGCTGAAGCCATTTGTCCTTTATTCTGGAGTAACACAGCCTGTGGCCCCGTAATCAGAAGCTTCTGTAAGCAGGCTGTAGACATGTGACTTACATGTTCCTCACACTCACACATATCTCACCAGTGCTGTATGTATGTGTGAGTGCAAGGGTGTGTGCATGTGTGTATATGCATGTATGTGCAGCTTACCATGTGTGGGCGCAGAGTGTGCATGTTTGTGTAGCCACCACCACAGTTAAAACATGGACCGTGTGAACACAGGTTTGTGCGTTAATTGTACGGCCAAGTGGGGCATTCGGGCAGTTCATAATCGATGTCCTTGCGTGCCCGTGGACAAGTACTTGTCCTCCTGAGCTGGTTCCTGTCCTGTCTGAGGTGGGGACAGACACTCGCTGGGCCGGTTTCCTGGGCATTTGTGTGACCAGTGGTGCATGGGTGCACTGCTGCCCCTGGGCAGGGAGGAGATGCCTGCTGAGCACCTTAGGGGCTCCTTGGAGGCTCCCCGCTGAAGCGGGGGAGCTGCCTCCCTGGATTCATGTTGAAATGTCACATATATGGTGTTTAGAAGGCAGAGGTAGCATATGGTTTCTTGAATCCCTCTGCTGTAATTCACAGTGAAAGGTGTGTTTCAGAGTCACAGAAATGGAGAAAAAGTGATTTTAAAAACTGCTTGCTTCCTTCTGGAATTGATGTTTTTAAACGTCTCTGGTAAACCGCCTCATTGAAAGAACTAGTCCATCTGTCCCATCCCCCTCGGAGTGAGGCAGTGGCAGGGGCGGGCCTGACACCTGCGCTTACAGCTGTGTTGGGCGGGCCCCTTCTTCTGGCCCCTCTGGCCTCCCCCGTTGTCCCAGTGCCGGGGCCCTCCCCTAGTGCTCCCTGCCTGCAGTTCGTGGGGTGTGGAGTGCTAACTAGTGCCTTGTCTCTGATGCTAGAGGGCTTGTGTCCTCTCTTGTCCTTAGCCTGGCCAGAGGTTTATTCATTGAATTCATCTTTTCAAAAACCACCTTTTGGCTTGTTGGTTTTCTCAGTTGATTTCTGTTTTCAGTTCCATTGATTTCTGCTCTCTTACTTCTTTTCATCTGCTTACTTTGAATTTAATTTGCTTGTCTTTTTCTAATTTCCCAAGTGGAGGCTTAGATTATAAATGATTGATTTTAGATTTTTCTGCTTCTCTAACATATACCTTCACTGCTATAAATTTCCATTTAAACACTGCTTTTGCTGCATCTCATGTTTTGATGTCTCATTCTCATTTTCATTTAAGAGAAAAAATGAATTCGAAATAGTTCCAATTTCTCTTGAGAGATTTCCTCACTGACCTATTTGTTATTTGGAAGTGTGTTGTTCAATCTCCAGATATTTTGGGATTTACCAGCTGTCTTTCTGAAAGTGATTGTATTGATTTCCATTGTGGGCCAAGAGCAGGCATTGTATGGTTTCTGTCCTTCCAGACTTGTGTGTTTGCTGGATGGCCCAGGGTTCCTAGGGTTCGTCAGTCTTGGTGAAGTTCCAAGTGCAGGGCAGTGTTCTCTGGCGCTGTTACAGGCGGCACTTAGATCTGCTGCGTTGCTGACGCTGGTCAGTCCCCATGGGCTTTTCTGATGCTCTGTCCTAAGGTTTTTCTTCTTACAGATCACTGCCTGAGTCTTAGCACACCTTTCAGGGCTAATAGTTAACCTGCACGGTTCAGCTGGACCATCTGTGGGGCTGGCCTGCCAGGTGGGTCCTGGGAGCTGTGCAAGGCTAGGCCAGCCTCCCTCCCTCAGCTCAGCAGGGATGTCTGTGACTTTATCTGTCTAGGCAAGAGCTTCTGTTGGGGGTAAAACAAGCCTGGGGGGCCAGTTTCTCCAAGTGAGGTATGGAGCTTATGTGGCTGAACCAGCAGAAGCTCAGACAGGCATGTCCAGGTCAGATGCTCTGTGAGCAGATGCCAGCCGGGCAGAGCCTGAGCCTAGAAAACCCACACTTCCTGCCTGACTGCAGGTGGAGGGTGTGGCCCTCTGCCCCCTGGGCGTTGGTGTTTGTGGCTGAGTTGTTTGTGCGGGCGGTGGTGTGTCTCCCACACCAGGAGAGGTGCTGCTGAGCTGTCAGTGAGGCTCCGTGGGGCATACATGAACTGTCAATGGCAGATGTACTGAGCTCACTTCTGGGGGACATCCTCTTGGCCATGTACATAGCCTCTCCCAATCACCAGAAAGTGGTCTGGTGCCAAGTAGCTGACAGTATCTGTGCCTCGTAAAGGAAGCGTTTGCCCCTCGTGAGGAAACGCCAGTGGGCACGGGGGTCTGCCGGGTGGGCGTGCTCGCCCTCTTCTGGGAGAGCAGGAACAGGGAGTGAGCTGCTGCTCCGCTGGCCGCCCTCATGCGCTCTGTGCTATCAGAGGCACACGGAGAGTAACCGGGAGTGTCGGCTGAACGCCGTGACTGATTTTACCAGTGCAGCCCGAGAGGGTGTGAGGTGCAGGGGCGGCAGGCAGACTCTGCACTCTCCTCAGGAGCTCGTCCTGGACAGCCTAGAGGACCTAAGGGACGTCCTAGCATGAGGATGGAAGTGGATGCACCCACTGATAATGGGGAAAGCACTAGGCTCTGGCCAGTGCTCAGCAAACAGGAGTCATCTCAGTGTTGGTGTCCCCACCAGCCGAGCTGCCATGGCACTGAGGCCCTTCTGCAGTTACTGGCCCTGAGGATTTGATCCCGTGCTCAGAGGGCAGGTGAGCCCAGCACGGCCGCTCCAGGCTGCATCTGGAGCCTGCTGTGGACACACCTGCCAGATGCAGCAGCTCCCAGCAGAAGTCACCTGCTCGCAGTCCTGCAGTTCCCAACATCCCAGGCAGCTGGTCACACTCTTCATAGACAGTGGCTCTGCTGTGGGGACGCTAGGAGCATCCAGGGCCCCACAGTGTGATGCTGGCTTGGGGTCCCACATCCTGCCTGTCTGGTAGTCCTGCCCTCCCTTCCAGTTGAGGAAAATGCCTGAAGGATGTGCCACCCTCCCCGCAGATGGGACGTGGTGTGCATGGGGGCTTACGGGGCCCCCGCCCATCTCTCCCAGGAGGTCGGCCTGGGCGACTGGGCAGGGAGCCTACTGCCCGCCAGTATGTCTCCTGGGTCTGTATGAGGCGTGGTAGCTGCTTAAACTGTACCTGCAGGGACCGAGAACTGGCCTCCCACCGTGCTGCAAGCAGGCCTGGCCGTGACTTTGGGAGCAGCAGCTCGTATCTGGGCTCGGCGGTACCTGGCTACACAAGGGGCTGCTTTGCTCTGGTGAGGAAGGTTTCCATGTGGCACATGGGTGCACAGGGCATGCAGGGGACACAGAGCTTGGGGCCAGTGAAGGAGACACCACCACCCCTTCTAGCCACCAGATCCCAGCTTCTTACATATTTCTGATGAGGGGCTCAATGGTGCCTGCCCCACCTCACCTCCCTCCTCCTCAAGTTGTTGTTACAGAAACACCCCAGATGGCCTCTTTCTTAAAAATCAGCACTGCAGGTTTCTGGTGGGACACTTGCCAGTGGCCTAGAGTTGAAGTTTAGGATCCGGGGGGCCAAGGGCAGCTTCCTGGAGACCTGTCCCGGGCATTGCTAAGCAGCAGCTTTGGGAGGTGGCTCAAAAGCCCTATGTCGTTGGCCAGGTGGTTTCTCTCAGGCCAAGCCTGGAGCCAGGGTTCTGCCGGCAGATTCCTTGGGGCCCCAGGCTCGGGTGGCAGGCCTGCACCTTATCCAGGGCTGGGCACAGGGAGAGGGGAGACACATGGTGGTGCTGGACTGCCAGCCCTCGGAAGAGGAGAGCGGCAGCTCCTGCATCCACACATGGGCCGGTGCCGCCCACTGTGTGTCTGAGCTGCCACGATCTAATGGTACAGGAGGCCTGAGCGTGCAGAGGTGTCAAGCAGCCCAGCCACACTCTGCCTGCCTCACCTGCCAGGCTCCTGCGTCTGGAGTCCCTCTGAGACGGGGCAGCCTTCAGAGGGCTCCCGGCGTAGCAGGGTCCAGGAGTGTTGGTCAGAAAGGACCTCGGAGGTCATCTGGCTCGGCAGCCTGCCTTAAATTAGAGTGCCTTGGCTTTTGCAGTCCTAACATGGCACACTCTCTTGAGCGCCTGAGTGCACCCCAGTGACTATGGCAGTCTCAGCAGTTTGTTTTCCTTCTCTTCATGGCCCCTTCCCGCTTCTGCTGTGACCCCTGACCCCGATGGTGACCTGGTCGTGCCCTCCCTGTGGCTCCCTGCACGCAGTCCTCCAGCTACTGTGACCCTTTGTGAAGGTGCAGCCAGAGGTGGAACCCCAAGTGGTTTGTTCCTGTTACCCTGGCTACCCCTGCCCCCGTCCTTCTAGAAGCATCGTGCACAATCGCGTCCTGCCCTCAGAGCAGGACTGAGTTTCTGGCTCTGATCCAGGCCTCACCACAGACACAGATGTATCAGGGCGTCTGGGCAGAGGGCTGCCCGGGCCAGCCCCGGAGGCCGGGGTGTCTGCCTCCAGCCCATGCCCAGTAGATGAACAGCCAAGCTCGGGACGCTGCGTTCTTGAGGACCTTTTCTTGCACATTCTGACCTTTCTTCTGAAACAGTGGCCAGCTGTCACAGAGGTGGGAGCCGGACAGGCGGAGACCTCCAACTTCCGGGGCACCACACCTGTGGGTCTCTGGGTCTCAGTGGGGAGGGTGGAAGCACACGTCCGTCCCCGTGACCCTCTGTCCTTGTCCCTTGCAGGGCAAAGTGCACTTGGAGCTGAGGCTGAGTGAGGTCATCACCGACACGGGTGTCGTCTGCCACAAGCTGGCCGCACGGTAAGACACGGGCCATGTGGCTGGTCCCTGCGGCCCCCAGGGGTAGGTGGGTTGTTTCCAAATAAGCGAATCAAAATTCCCAGATTTTGCAATTCCCTGAGATGTCATCCTTTTTAGAGTCCTGGCCCATTCTTAACATCTTCATAAAGCAGATACTCATCTGTGTGGTAGTGTGTTGTCTTTTGCAAACAGCCAGTATTTGGAGTAGCTTTCAGGTGAGAGGTTGGTGTCTGGCCCCTGGGGTCACAAATGAGAAAACAGTGTTGGGGTGTGTCTGAGGCTGATGGCACGGCCTAAGCTCAGACCTGCAACCCTGAAGCCAGAGCTCTTTCTACTCCAAAGTGCTTGGTGAGCACATACGTGTGGAAGGCCCAACAGGCTCTCTGACCCTAGTTATTCATCATCTGATAGCTGAAGATGGCCTCTGGCCAGTTCAGGCTGCAGGTCTGTCCCCGTAGAACATGTAGGAGGACAGGGTGTAGAAGCGTGTGTAGGGCTCAGTGTAAAGGGGGGGTTCTCTGTTACCTGAAACGGGGCCTGGCACGCACGGGACATGGCGCATCAAGCTTTTCCCTCCGTCACCCCCACTCTTCTTAAAGTGGTTGCTATGCTGTGCTGTCTGATGCTGCAGCGGTGAGGCCACAGCTGCCTGAATTACTGCTTATTTATTGATTTATCCCTTGTTTGGAAGGGATTTAAGGCTGCTTAACAGAAGCCTCACATAGAATAAAAAAGTGTGAGTTGATACAGACAGAATGGACCAGGCTGCGCAGAGAATGGAGCCAGAAGGGTGAACCCAGGAGATGGGGGCCTGGAGCCCTGTCCCAAGAGCAGCCTTGTCTAGCCCCATATCTGCCTGATGGAGGGGCAGTGATCGTTGGTACAGGGGCAGCGGTACTGACCAGATGACTACAGGGGCGCCCCTGCAGAGGAGACTGGGTGAGACAGCAAAGGGCCTCCTCACTGACATCACAGCCATCCACATCTCCATCCCTGCTGTCCGCTCCGTCCCCACCATCCCCGCCATCCGCACCCAGCACTGTCTGCTCTGTCCACACCGTCCCCGCCATCCACACTGTCCACTCCATCCCTGCTGTCCACACCGTCCCCACTGTCCCCACCATCCGCACCCCACACTGTCTTCTCTGTCTTCACTGTCCCCACTCTCCCCGCCATCTGCACCCCATACTGTCTACTCTGCCCTCACCGTCCCTCCAGCCACACTGTCCACTCCATCCCTGCCATGTATACCATCCCCACTGTCCCATCCTCCACATCCCCACTGTCTACTCTGTCCACACTGTCCCCCATCTACACTGTCCACTCCATCCCCACTGTCCACTGTCCCCACCATCCCCACCATCCACACCCCCTACTGTCTACTCTGTCCCTACTGCCTCCCCATCCACACTGTCCACTACATCCCCACTGTCCACTCCATCCACATCCCCACTGTCTACTCTGTCCACACCATCCCACCCATCTACACTGTGCACTCTATTCTCACCGCCCACACCATCCCCACTGTCTCCACCATCCGCACCCCCTACTGTCTACTCTGTCCACACTGTCCCACTGTCCACATCCCCACTGTCTACTCTGTCCACACCATCCCCCATCTGCACTGTCCACTCCATCCCCACCATCCACTGTCCCCACCATCCCCAACATCCACACCCCCTCCTGTCTACTCTGTCCCCACTGCCTCCCCATCCACTGTCTACTCTGTCCACACCGTCCCCCCATCTACACTGTCTACTCCATCCCCACCATCCACACCATCCCCACTGTCCCCACCATCCGCACCCCCTACTGTCTACTATGTCCCCACTGTCCCTACCGTCCCCCCATACACACTGTCCACTCCATCGTCGCTGTCCGCACCGTCCCCACTGTCCCTACCATCGACACTGTCCCTGCCATCCACGCCATCCCTGCTGTACATTCCATCCCCACCATCCACCCCATTCCTGCCTGTCCCTGCCATCTCTGCTGTCCACACCATCCCCAGGGCTGGCCAGATCCAGGGCAGGATGTGAGGGACCTCACTGCAGTGGGATTCAGGCTTCCTGGCCAGGTGGATCCCCATCCTTCCCTCCATCCTGGGCTCCCCTTAGAAACTTTCCCAAATCGATGAGACCCATCTTTGGCAGCAGTCTGTGAGCACCTGTGCCTGCCCACTCAAGCCCCCAGATGCTGAGTGGGCTCTGGAGATACCCTTCCTGGGGCCTGTCAGAACTTGGGTTTCTCATCTCAGCTAGTGGGGACTGTCGGGAGTCATGTGGGGAACCTGCTCATCCTCGGACCATTCTCAGCTCCAGGAAAGAGCAGGTTTCTGGGGTAGCCAAACCCAGGACCTTCCCACCCAGTGAGTGTGCTCACTGACGGGCGTGTCAGGACACCACCCTGTTTGGAGGCAGCTCCCTCTGTGTCTAGTCTTGTTCTTTTGCATTAAGGGCAGTATGTAACCTTAGAAGCACCTGCTGTCCTTGATTCGTGAGGGGATCTTAAAATGCTGTAACTATTGGTTTGGAGGAGCTAGGAAGGAATCCAGCCTTATCAGCCGCTCACCCTTTTGCCCAGCATGAAGGAGGGGGTGGGCAGCAGGCTAGTCAGAAGCCAGAGGCTTGGGTTCTACTATGAAACGTGGGCAGGCTGTGCATGTGGCCCCTTTTCTGGTTTTGCTCTTGTAAGGAGCTTTGGTTTGAAGAAAACATGTGGGTGGGAGCTGGGAGATTTCTCTGCACCTTGCTGTTTCCAGGGAGGAAGGGCCTCCAGCAGCCTGAGCCAGTCCCGGAGCCCTGATGGCCTCAGGCCACATGGGCTCTCCGGAGTCCAAACAGATGCTGCCTCTGGACCAGGTCTTCCCAGCACTGCTCCTCTAACCTGGCTCGGATTCCTGTAGGAGCTGAGTTTGCTCTGAGACTCCTGTCCAGTTTCCTGCTCAGATGCTTGTGTAGTGTTGAGAAGGTCCACCCTGCCTTGGCCTTTGCCCTGCCAGGAGCACCCTCCTCCAGATCGCCCTAGTATACAGTATACCCACGTACACCTGCGTGCATGCAGGGGACACGTGTGCACTCTGTTCAGAGTTCTGGGCAGAGGGGCCCCTGTGCAGTGCAGTGCAGGAAAGAGCTTGGGGTCCTACAGGGCTTGTCCCTGGGAAGTCAGGAGTATCTGCACCACTGGGGGCTTGTCTCTCCCACCTTGCCTCCTGCATATTCTGTTTTCACTAAAAGGGCCCTGTGCAGCAGGGCCGTCTTTCTGTTTTCTTCTTCCCAGAAGGAAACTCACCCTCCTGCTCTGGGGGCACCTGTCGTGGATGTTCCGTGTGCAGTCATCACACATGTGCCCTGGGGGCTGGCTTCTTTTCAGGCTCATCCATGCAGCGTGTGTCTGAGCTCCACCCCTTCCCACGGCCGAGCGATGTCTCGTGTGTGGTGGACACCTTGTGTTGGTCCATCAGTGGGTAACGTGCTGACGATGGGGGTTGTTCCCAGTGTCTGTCAATTGTGAGTGATACGTGGTGGGAACGTGGTTTCCTGATCCTCTGAGTTGCTGGGTGAGGTCTGAAGGCTGCGTCTGAGCTGTGTGAAGCTGCCAGGCTGCCTCTTCCAGAGGCCTCCCCTAAGCTCGGGGTCCTCTCTTTTTCTTGATGGGTCTGGCCAAGGACTTGGTCTTTTCTGAGGCCCCACTTCAATCTCGTTGATGTTCCTCTTGCTTCCTAGCTTCCATCTCGCCATCTCCACTCTTGGCCCGGGCATTCATTTCCTCTCTGCCTGCACTGACTCGACTTTGCTCTTTTTCTGGTTTCTTAAAGTTTAGGCTCTTGATTTGATACCTTTTTTTTTAGTTTAATATGGGCATTTGTAGCTACAACTCTAATGCCACAATAGCTTTTATATTTTATAGCTTTCTTTCTTTGAGCTAAGCTGTCTCTGCACACCGGGAACTTCCACTCATTTAGCTCTGATTCAGGATTAAATAGGAGACAGCAGGCACTCCAGCTTCGATTAGGTGCAGAAGGCCTGGGCCTCCATCCTGGTATCCAGAGTTAGCAAAATCTGCCCTGTGGACACTGGGCCGGCTGTGACCTGCACTGAGTGTCATTTCCATGTGTGAAATGAATGTAGTAGCATCTCCCTGGGATTTGGAAAGGAACCCACACAGTATGTGTGTGGGGCCACCCCTGTGGCCTGGTGTCTGGGGGTAGCATGGTGTGGGCCACCTGGTGGCATTATGGGCTCAGGACAAATTAAGAGCTGGGTTGATGGGTCATGAGGAGAGGCCTCCAGGCAGAGGCAAGCCCATTGCAAGTCTTCTCTCCTTGCTGAGAAACCCCTCCTGCCCTCCCTTCTGCCAGCTGCTCCGTGGCTTTCCCCACATTACACCCTGGGAGGTGGTGGGGCTGGGGCATCCCCATGCATGCTCTTCCCTCATTGTGGGCAGGTTGGTTTCCCAGCTACTGTAGCAAAGTGCCATAGTCTTAGGTGGCTCGGTACAATCGCTATGGGCTCTCTCGCAGCTCTGGGGGCAGAAGTCTGCAGTACAGTTGGGCTGCCTCCTTCTGGAGGCTCCCTGCCTTTCTCTCCCGCCTTTTGGGGCTTGTGGCCATGTCCCTTCACCCTCTGCCTTACCTTCACGTGGCCCATCCTGTCTGTGAAATGTCCCTCCTGTAAGGACACTGGTTGTTGGGTTAGGACCCACCCCAAACGCGGGAGGACCTCCTCATCTCAAGAGCCTGAACCTGATTGCATCTGTGAAGACCCTTTTTCATATCAGGTGGAATTCACAGGCTCCAGAACTGGGACAAGGACACATCTTCGGGGCCACCCAGCCCGCTGCAGGGGGTTCCTGCTGGGGCAGACGGTTCCCCGCCCAGCTGCTGAAGCACCTGCGCTGAGTCCTCCTGGGCTCTCCTCACCCCTCCCCTGGCCCAGATGGCCTCTGTGGGGTCCCTGGGCAGGGCTGAGCTCTTTTCAGGGCTCACCCCAGCTTACCCCCAGCTGCCAGGCCTACCCTCACCTGCTGACCTGAAGATCAACGTGAGGTCTCATCTACCTGCCCAGAGCTTCAGGCTGCCCTGAGTCCTTGAAAGTCCTTCCCGAAGCTGTCCACCCCGTGACCCAGCCCTGGAGCCCGTGCCCTCACTCATCCTCCCTGGCGATAGGGTTATCCCGGCACAGGACAGACATGCCTCCCCTCACCTACCTGGATTGGCGAGTGGAGGCTGCTAGCTGCGAGCCTTAAGAGCAGCAGCTGTCCAGAGTGAGTCAGCAGAAGGCTCTCCCCTGGGCCTGCCTTTCTGCTCCGAGTCTTCTTGGGTCTGCGGAGGCCCCCAGGGGTGCCCCAGAAGTCTCCCCCTTTCCTGCCTGCCTGCTTCTTCTGACCCTTGCTCCTCTCTGCCTTGCTTTCCCTGCTTACGTCTCAGCTGGACACCTGAGAGGCGGGTGAGGCCTGGCTCCTTCATCTGCACGGGGGCTTGGCAGGCATAGCTGCCTGCATGCCTGGCCTCAAGCTTGGGACTCAGTGTCCCATCTCATGCTTCCCTTTATTTCCAACAAAGATGTACACAGTGTCTTTTGGTCAATCATTTGGAAATGTGTGAGGAGCCCCTGCTCCATGCCAGGCACATGCCAACCTCCAGGAGCACATGTACTGGTGAGACACGTGGACACGAGTGCACTGGCACTGTCCTGCACCGGAGAAAAGGGGGTGCAGACCATGGATGCCCTGGCCACCAGCACCTGCTGCCTCTGACATGGACTGTCTGCAGGGGCGGGGGCCTGCGGCGATGGGAAGTGACCCGTCACTGATGAATGTGACTCAGGATCCCAAGTCACCTCCTGTGGGCACGGAACAGGGGAC
The DNA here is from genome assembly GCA_032199065.1 of Smutsia gigantea. Lineage (NCBI taxonomy): Eukaryota > Metazoa > Chordata > Mammalia > Pholidota > Manidae > Smutsia > Smutsia gigantea. The sequence goes on from JAVSCE010002200.1 coordinate 69,385, forward strand.
ACTGCCCACTCCCCCTGCCCGTGGGCACAGAATGGGACATGGCCATCCTGCCCACCCGTGCTGCCTGCTTTGTCTGCAGGCTTCTTCTGTTCTGTGTCCCAGCTCTGTCACCTCACAAGCAGATGACAGGCCTGTGGACAACCTCGCCAGCCTCTGCTGAGCCACCCTCCTGACTGGGGTGGGGGCAGCATGTGGTGGCCAGACTCAATGCCAATGGCCAGAAAAGGTGGCAGCCACTCTGCCTTCAGGGGCAGCCAAGAGGGAAATTACCTGTTTTTAGGCTTCCAGCGACATCACCAACCCAGTAAAGATCTTATTTTCCAGTATTAGGGGAATATGAAAAAGAAAACCAGCGGAAGGGCATTGATCTTCTGGGTTGGGAAACCTCCTAAAGTCGGGTGAGCCTGGGTGCCCGCTGCTGCAACCGCACACGGTGCTCTGCCTGGCGGCCAGAGCATTGCAGTGCCCGCAGGCTGCCCCTGAGGCCCAGCAGGCTGACTGCACTTGCTCTCAGCAGGGTGGGAAGTGGAGGCACCAGCCGTACCCGCATCTATGGGGAGGACAGTGGAAGCAGGAGGCCACGGCTGCAGGCTGTCACCAACTGCGAGGCACAACCCTTTTTTTAGGCCAGGTTGGACTTCAAAGCCATTTATTTAAATGTTAAAATACATACAAAACAGTGTACTTCTGGCAGTTAGATTCCAGGTGAGTGGGCTGGTCACTGTGTCTGTATCAAGGCATCCTTTCGGGACAAAGGTGTGCCTGATTTCCCTGTGAGCCCCTTGCATCTATGGGTCTGTTTTGCACAGAGCAGGCCAAGATGTGCTGTGTGTGGGCACACGTTCCAAGTGTCCGGACTGTGGCCCTGCGCACTCTGGGAGTCTACGCGTGCCCCCAGGCCTGGCCGTGCCTCTCTCACCCAACGCTGTGGTACGCTAGTGCCGTGGTGCTGTGGGAGGGCAGCCGTTTACTCCAGCTTGTGCATCTGTGTGCCGGGAGGGTGGTATGGACTTTTCTCCCGGTTATCTTTGTGTGAATGCAGTCAGGAGTTAGAAAACAGCATTTCTGAAGCTTGTCTTTTTGGAGAAAGTGTGAAGGTGACATTCACATGCTCCAAGTGTGTCTGCCCATGTCTGGCAGATGAGAGACGTAGAACCAATTGCTTCCTGTGAGATGCTTAGCAATGCCAGCTAAGGAGCTGACCATTATCTCTGAGGACCCAAAATATGACTCTCTGGCTTCTTCCTGATCAACACTGTGAATGGGGTGAAAATGTGTTTGCACTGATGTGTGCCTCTAGCCACATGGATGGCAGGAACATCCCATGGATGGTTCACTATGCCCCAACCAACGGAGCTGAGCTTCTCATGAGTTTCTGTCTTACTCAGGCCCCTGGAATGTCCCAGAAATGTGACTAGAGCTCAACAAGCATTTATGCACTGATGAGTTACTGGAGGGAGGGAGAAGCTATCAGGCCATGTTATTGATCTGGGAGAGAAACAGCCAGAAAGTAGAGTAAAAAGAGAAAGAGCGGGAAAGTACCAGCTGAAGAATAAAGGGTCAGCCACAAGGCCGACTGCATTGCACAAGAGTTCAGAAGAAAACGGTAGAGAAATGGAGTGAGAAGAAATTTACAGAACCGCAGCCTGCAGGGTTGGGGGCACGAAGGAGGTGCATGCTCCCCAAGATGGCAGTGTTCCTGTGGGGCGGCCCTGGCCGCCTGTGCTGCCTTCTGGCTTCCTGCCGCACGGAGGAAACGCTCTGAGACACTTGAGAGAAGAGACTTGCGGGCTCTAGGCCTCTGCCTCTGGCCACATGGATGGCGGGAACAACCCCTCCCACTACAAGCAGCTCGAGAGCTGGGTGCTGGGTGATTGTGTCAGGTGTTGGGCATCTCAGCTGGGACACCCAAATAAGGGTGAGCCCAGGTGAGCCGCTGTGGACACAGTGTTGGCCTGGAAGCACGTTGGCGATAAGGGGCAGGGAAGGGGTCCTCACAGAGCCTGAGGCAGGCGGGGCCAGCGGACCTGGGGTCTGAGGCCCCTGGGGGCACATGTTCTGGAGAGTAGCCTGTGTGAGTGTCTAGGGTGAGGGGCCCAGGTCAGGCTGAGTAGGGGCACTGTGGGATGAAGTGGCTTCCAAGGGGCTTGGGTCACCGGAATCTGCACCACCCCTGGGGAGCTGTATCACCATGGGACGCGCGGCAGCCGCAGGAGGCTGCCCGAGCAGCAGGGCCAGGCTGTCCTTGAACACGGCTGCCGTGCTGGCGCCTCCACATCAGCAGCCAAGCCACCCAGCAGGGCCCGCAGACAACGACAGAATCTGGAACCAGCACCACAAAATCCACACCATCCAGCATCCGCCCCAAAGCCACAAGCCGGTGACCACACGCTCGCGGAGGGGCAGCCGACGGACCCGCCCCAGGGTGCAGAAGTGGTGGGACTAGTGAGAGTGGCATCAGAGTGAACCGACCACATCCCAGAAGCTAAAGGGCACCAGGAGCTGGGTCGCAGGCCTCAACCTCCCAGAGCTGCTCAACTTGCTTAGGTCCAGGGCTAGAGGTGGGTGGAGGTCATGCTGGCAGTACCATGCACCCCCTCGACTTGCCTAGGCCACAGTTTGCCCACTGTAATGGGAACTTAGCAGGGGCACCACTCCTAAGCCGTCAGGGGTAGAAACCTGAGTGTCGTAGGGCACTGTGTCCTCAGCCGGGCTGGTTCCCTGATGCAACACAGTCTCTGCTGCCCCAGTGCACCGATGGGTGTGAATCAGCGCGTCCCTTACTGCTGGCAGGTGGTGGCTCTGGCGGCTGGCACTGAGCCAGAACTCACGGTTTCGGCCCAGGCAGTTAAGACAGCTGCCCTCTGGGACTCCAGCACGGCCTTGAAAGGCTGCCCATGGCCCCTTGTCCCTGCTCCTGACCGCTCCCCACTTCTCTCCTCAGCATCCTCGAGTGCCAAGGCCTCCCCATTGTGAATGGGCAGTGTGACCCTTACGCCACCGTGACACTAGCAGGTCCATACAGGCAAGTGGTCATCACAGGATGTGTGGTGAGGGCACGGCCAGAGGGAGCAGGGTGTGCGGTAAGGCAGGGTGTGGACAGTTTTCGCTTGCATTTCTTTCTTTTACTCCCCTAAAGTGGCTTTGCCAGAAAGAGAATATCTCTGTCCTTCACTTTGGGTATTTTGGTCTCAGTAAGGTTCCTGATCTGCCACCTGGGGTGGGGCCACGCAGGGGACAGTGACGACTGTCAGGCACTGTGTGTTTTGTAGCTCAGTCTTAAGGCCGAGAGCCCTGGCACCAGCGTTGATGCCGACCCTCCCTCCTTGGCCACAGGTCGGAAGCAAAGAAGACGAAGGTGAGGAGGAGGACCAACAACCCTCAGTTCGACGAAGTGTTCTACTTTGAGGTCGGTTTTCATGGGCATCGAGTTGAAACCCCAAACCTGAGAATGTTTGGCAAAAAGTGCAGATCTGAAGGCTCCTGGCTTCCTCAGGGGCTCTCCAAGTGACTCCCCGCCTGACCCTGGCCTGCTGGGTTTCGTCCTGGGTGCCTCCCTCCTCTTCCTAGAAAGAAGGGCTGGGTAGCTTCCGGAATTGACCCAGTGTTGCGCTGAATGCTGACAAGTTAATACTTTACAAATTACCAGGACTTTGGGGATTTTGTTTGTTTATTCTTGAGTTTTGGGGTTTTTTTCCCCCTGCCCCTCCCAATCTTCCCTGAGCTGTGGAGATAGTGAGGGTTTTGAAGCAAAAGATGAAGTGCATTTGGACAGAGACCCCTGGCTGCCTCAGAATGTGAGCCGCCAGAATTAGTGAGGTATAAGCTATGGGCCCCTGGACAGAGCAGAACAGAAGCCAGCACAGCTGGTTGAGTTTTGTGACAGTCCCTGAGTCCTGTGTTCAGGCAGGTGTCCTTCTGTCCCCAGGGGGCCTGTGTGCTTCATGTGCACCTGGCCCTGAGAGGTACCATCAGCAAGGCCTCCACCATCCTCATGGTTTGCTGCCTAGCAGGAGAGTGCACGAGAGTGCCCTGTCGCCTTTGTCCTGTGACTAAGTCAGTGGTTTTGGGAAAGAGATGCAGCCAGAAGTCCTCTCTGGGACACAGCAAGCTCCCTAGGGTGGTGACATCTCACGGTCAGGGGCCGGCCTGCAGTGCGAGGAGCTGGGTGTGTTCCGGAGGCTGCAGAGTTCATTTGAGGAGGAAGCACAGGTTCAGGAAAATGGGGTTGGAGGGAAGGGTTGGAGCAGAGGGCTCGTGTGCAGAGGCCCAGACCCTTCCCCCAGTGTCTGGAAGCCCCTGCCTGCGTCAGGGAGGAAAGGTGTCAGGGGTGGGCAGGGGGATGGGGAGCACAGATGAGCCTCTCTGTCGCTGGATGGATGTCTTGCTTTATTTCCAAGTGAAGAAAGTGGTTTTTAAGAGGCTCAAGATGAAGCAGGAAGCCAGTGTGGTCCCCTTAGCCTCCAGGATTTGCTCCCCAAGGAGCAGGCACACACAGAGACGTTTTTAATAGGACTTGTGCACAGGGCTGCCTCTGGCTTAGATCATCACTTTCCCAACCTGTTTCCTTTGTAGCTTGGTAGAGCCATGGCTGCATGGCCTCACCCACACCAAGCGCATGCCTGTCTTCAGTTTCATATGCTTCCATTTCACCAGACTAGTTTGGTGATGCCAGATGCATGCAGTGAACGCCAGTCAGGATCACAACCTGCAGGCCCCAGGGAGGCCGGGCCGGGCACTCAGCACGAAGGTGGGCCCTAGGGTGTCTGCCTGACTGTGGCCTCGGGCCTGTGGCTAGGAACATGCTCCTGTTTGGGGTAAAGGTCCTTTGACCTCAAGGCCCAGTCTGCTCAGCAGTGAAACCGCCAGCTGGGGTGCGTGCAGTCCGTGTGCTGCGCTAGGGGCTGGCCGGCAGCTTCTGACAGGAGTTTGAACAGAACGTTTTCTTCCAGGGTAACAGCTAGACTTACCTAAACACTCTTAGATATAAATGAAGTTACTTGAAATCCTGTAAGAGCCACCTCCACTCTGATAGATGTGTTAGGTGACAGGTGGGAATAAGACGGAGGAGAAAACACATCAGGCTCTGTGGCCGTCATGCTGGAAGCCAGACGCTGTGACCTCGTCCCAGCACCGGGCAGTGGAGGCACTGGGGGCCTCCTGGAGGAGGTGGCAGTTCAGAGATACCTTCTAGTTTCCCCACATGGGCATGAGGGAGGCAGAGACTCAGTGGTAAGCTGGGGCAGGGGTGCAGGTTATAGAAAGAACCCCATGTGCTAGGTGAGAAAGGGTGGCCACCAGAATCTTCAGCCAAAGGTGGATGAGGCCAGGGCCATGCTGTGTGTGGCTAGGTGGGACCCCTCTCGCAAGGCACAGGGACAGACTCCTGACAGATGGAGGTGATGCCGTGGGTGGATTTGGCACACAAGGGAGCAAAGGGGAGATGTCGAACTATGGCACTGAGGAGGGGGTCCCTGGGACCGGGTGCCCAGGGAATAGGGAGGATTTCAGGCCAGGCACAGCCTCATACCCCCGCCCCCGGGAAGCTGGCCTTGAGGCGTGTTCCTGGATTCTTGCCTCTGTTCTTCCATGGTGAGTGGGGACATGGGGTCCAGACAGTACAAGGTGGGTGTTTTGGGGGCAGTGCGAGGTCTGACCCTCTGTTCCTCCGTCTGTCACCAGGTGACCAGACCCTGCAGCTACAGCCGGAAGTCACACTTTGACTTTGAGGAGGAAGATGTGGACAAACTTGAAATCCGGTGAGAATAGGGGTTTCAAGACGCCTGCCTGGCAGCTGCTTGTTTTTGTTTTATTTAAAAGGGGAACGGGTGGAAAGGAATTTGAGTTTTCTTGGTAACTTAATACCAGAATGTTGGAGTTTGTGGTTGAAGCTTCCCAGTTATGTGGGTGGTGGTCACCCAAGGGGCAAACTTGGTTTAGTTCGCTTTGCAGTGCCCTCTAAGAGGTGAGGGTCACAGGCTTCATGCTTCTGAGCATGCATGAGGCTTCGCCCTCCAAACAACCTCTCTGTGCCCTGCACGCCGTCCACTGCCACAGGACGCCATGATGAAGCCTCCCAGATGGCATCGCCGAAGTTCCCTGGCATCCTCTCAGGAACCACTGGGGGTCTTCTTCCCACCAACTCCCCATCCGGCAGCCCCGCTGGCCTGCAGCACCTCCCCAGCCGAGCAGCCCTGGGGGAGAGGAAGCATCGGCTAGCCTGGCATCAGCTTCCCTCCTGCCGCCAGCGCCTCAAACTCTCAGCTTCCTCCTCTGTTCAGAGGAAGGAGGGTTTAGGAAAAAACAAGGCTGTGAACTCAAGTGAAGTCCTGGTGGTTTTTTAATGCATGCAAACCAAGAATGTTTTATTAAAAAGAAGAGATGTAGGGTGAGTCTTGTCGTAGGGCTTACACGGGCACCTGGCAGATAAGGATTCCTCTTCATTATTCCTAAAGTGCCGTGCCACGGAACACTGCTCCCCTTCGCGTCCCTCACATGCACGCATTCCTGTGGAACACACTCTACCTGCAGAGTGTCCACTGTTCCTGCTTGGACCCATGAAGGTGGTGCATCTTCTAGAATTTTCCCTCGACCACCAAGTGTGGTGAGAACTGGGCATAGACTTTCAGCTCCTGGAGTAACCTCTGGTTCCGTGGTTCACCCTGGGTGCACGTGATGGTCCTCGTTAGCATGGGGACCACCACCCCATCCATCCCTCTGGCTGTCGTGCCCATGCAGTCACCATGGCCCCAAATCAGAGGGGACACTGAGCATTCCACCTGGGAGAAAGGGTTGGTGAGTGACCAGACTCCAGGGGGGTGGGTGTGCACATTCACAAGTGTGTCAGTGAATCATGCAGCCGTGGACCCAGTGCCGCCTCTCCTTCCCTGTTGGGAGGTCAACTCCTCAGTCACGATTCACACTGGGTCCCAGGTGCTGGGTGCCAGGTGCTGTGGGAGTAGTTAGGTCAAGACACCCAGGTTTTCTTTCCAGGTGTGCTGTTAGGTGATGGAAGGAAGGGGCTCCCTGGGTAAATTGGCACCATTCCCTGCAGTGGCCTCGCAGAACAAGGTTCCCTCCATTCCCTCCACTCTGTTGGGCCTGAAGCCCGAGGTGGCCTGCTGGGGGCTCCTGCATGTCTGGGACACCCCCCCCTTGTGGGGCAGTAGGTCCTGCTTCACTTGACCCCTGCAGATGAGGGGACACGGAGCATGTTGAAGGCGCAGCAGGGGCGCAGGATCTGCCTCACCTCCTCCCCTGTCCCTGAGGCCCGGGAGGCATGCGTCTCCATCGAAGTCATGTCCTGCTTTAACCTCACATTTTAAATGTGCTCTGTGCTGATCTCCAGGGGACTGACCCAGAGGGACCAAAGGCTCCACCCTGCTCCAGCTCTCCTGGGGACAGCCTCTGCCCTCCCTGGGTCATCTTATAAGATCTATCCACCTGTTGTTTTTCAGAGTTGATCTCTGGAATGCCAGTAACTTGAAATTTGGAGATGAGTTTCTGGGGGAACTAAGGATACCACTGAAAGTGCTGCGGACATCTAGCTCCCACGAGGCGTGGTAAGGCGGCCGAGCACCTGCCCAGTGTCGGCGAGCTGTTGGATGGGGGGCTCAGACAAGTCATGAGGAGACAGAGCTGCATCTCAGCAGCCAGCATGAGGCACCATCCGCCCCCACCACCACCTGCCCTCATTTTGCACAGAGCCCTACCTGGCTCTGGCATGGGGATGGATCTGGGGTAGTCATGCCACGTGGCAACTAAGAGCTTTCAAACAGAATGGCAACTGCACGAAAGCCTTGTAAGTCTGAGAACAGCTTTTGGGGCATGATGACTGCGGGGTAGACGCTGGCACACGTGAGAACATCACCATGCCAGGCTCTGCCTGTGGGGGGTGCCCATGGCCTTGGCCTGCAATCAGAAGTGTCATCTGCCAAGGTGTGCAAGGGTGTGAATTTCAGGCAAACCTCCAAGTAAATCTACACGACTAAATTGTAGGGCCTCTCTGCTCACATTCCTCTGAGACCAAGGTTTCACCACCTGTCTTGTTTCCTGGGGATAAGGAGCCGCCTTCATGTGGAGCTGAGGTCAGGATGTAAATCACACTGATCACAGTGAATAGCTCCACAAGGGAGCTTCTGACCCTGGCCGTGCATCTCCTAGGACAGACACTGTGGGGAGGTGCGCCCCATGCCGCACACCAGAGCCCTACATGTCTGGGGTCACCGTGCCTGAGCCTGAAAGCAGTGCCCATCACCAGGGGAATCCTGTCTTTAATCTCATGAAGACAGCACCTGCCCAGTTCCCGCTGGGCTCTAGTTCCCGCTGGAGGCACTGCTGAGCTGAGCAGCCCCTGGCCTGTGACTAGGACGTGACACTGGCCTGGCAGCCAGATGGAAGCCTCCCAGAAAGCCCCTCGACCAGACACAAGTGCTGTCCACATGGCTTCTCAGACTGCCTGGCCAGTAACCCAGAGCAGACGGCCCCTGCATGGCCATGCTGGAAAGGACCCAGAGCAAAGGGTGGCAGCTGAAGTGACTGTGTACCTGGTTCTGGTGCCTTCTAGCACGGCTCACCACCTCTCGTGGCCAGAGCTGTCCCACACGCTACCAGGATACTGCCCTTTGCTGGCGCTGCCCAGCGTTGGTCTCCACAGGCTGCTGCAGTTTCCCTCCACTTCCCTTCTCTCCCAGCCACCCTGCTTACCCTGACTTGTGCGTCTGCGGCACTGCAGCCAGCACTCATAGTGCATCCTGCAGGGACGCTCAGGCCCCCACCTGCAGTCGGGCCGCCTCCTCCTCAGACCCCGACGCCGAGAGCCCCCGCAGGAGGACCAGCCTGAGCAGGACACCCGGGACTGCTGCCTCCTCACCCGCCCTCTCTGTGTGTCATGCGCACAGGTACTTCCTTCAGCCCCGAGACAATGGCAGTAGGAGCCTGAAGCCTGGGGACTTGGGGTCTCTGCGGCTGAACGTGGTTTACACGGAAGACCACGTCTTCTCCTCTGACTACTACAGCCCACTGCGCGACCTCCTGCTGAAGTCAGCAGACGTGGAGGTATAGGGCCTGCGGTCAGGCGGGCCCCCTGCACTCCCTGGGATGGACAGTCCCACCTGGCCCCGCCCCTGCCAGGCCCCTCCCACCTCGGCCCCGCCCCTGCCCACCTGCGGCACCTACCCAGCCAGCCCCTTCCACCCATCCGGGCCCTGACCCTGCCTGTCCCTCGTCACCCCCATCTCCTACCTGGCCCTGCCCACCTGCATCCCTGCATCTCCGGCCTGTTTTGTACTCGGGAATAGATGCATCTCCCTTTGCCTAGCCCCCAAACTTGCAGTTAGAGCTGGTCAGCAGCCTGGCATGGCCTGTGGCTGATTTATTTGTGATCCTAGCGTCATGGTTCCCCGCTCACCTCCGAGGACTGGATTTGGGGGTGGGTGGAGGGGGCAGCCTGGTGAGGAGGCACCCACAGCACGTGTGCAAATTGGAGGTTTTGGTGTGGGTTTTCACGACGTGCACGTTTTCTGCTTCATCAAAAAGCAATGTTTGTCCTGGTGGGAGGCAACTGGAGAACCGGGTGGGCCCAGGGCCCCTGGTGGCGGCCAGCTGGTGGGGGAGGGGTGTCTCAGGCCGTCCTGCGTCACCCCGGTCTGTCGCAGCCCGTCTCGGCGTCTGCGGCCCACATCCTGGGCGAGGTTTGCAGGGAAAAGCAGGAGGCGGCGGTCCCGCTGGTGCGGCTCTTCCTCCAGCATGGCAGGGTGGTGCCCTTCATCAGCTCCATCGCCAACGCCGAGGTCCGGAGGACCCAGTGAGTGCCAGGCGTGCCCCACACTCCCTGCGACCCCGCCTGCGGCGCCTATAACAGCCACCAGGAGGGCACCCTGGCGGAGCCGGGTGACAAAGCATGCCCGTCCCTCTATGTCCCGGCCGTCTGTGCGACCCGTGAGGGTCCTTAGAGGCACTGATTTCTCGACAACGAGCCTGGAAAACTGCAGGCAAGAGCGGCTCCGCTCGCTCTGGGCAGGCAGCCAGCGTGGCCCTGGCGCCACTTTGCTGAAATGCCGCCGGCTGTGAGCAGGGTGATTGTGACAGGGCCCCAGTAGCGGAAAACCAGGCTGCTCTCCTGCACCTAAAAATCTAAAAGCGGCTGATCAGGGTAGGCCGACTGGGGCCATGTGAGCTCCAGAACCGGCTTGGCCGACTTAGGAGGAGGTGATAGCCTCCCAATGCTGTTTTCCAGGGACCCGAACACTATTTTCCGAGGAAACTCGTTGACATCCAAGTGCATTGACGAGACAATGAAGCTGGCAGGGATGCACTACCTGCACGTCACTCTGAAGCCCAGCATAGAGGAGGTGGGCCGGGGTCTTCTTTGGACCTCAGTGCGGCTCTGTGGGGACGAAGGGTGTCCAGGAGCCGACCTGGAAAAGGGTCATGCATGGTGCTGACCCCCAGTCCCTGGTGAGGGGCTGTCGCTTACTGTCAGCTTCTTTCCAGATCCCTGTGGGGACCCTCTGTGGGTACTCCAGAATTGTCCTCACGTTCTCAGATTAAAACCTAAAAGATACATCATTCTGCCAAAGACAGAGGACATGCAGGACAAAAACCAGTTCTTGGCAGGACAGCCTTTCCCCGAGCACCGGGTCTCCCCGGGTGCCTGAGGCCGAGCTGTGCCCAGAGCCCCGTGTAGCCCAGACACCCAGCCGCTTTCTGTCTGGTGACAGTAGAGGGCCACACAATCCTTTCCAGGTGACCCAGCACTTCTTACCTGACGCCATGTAGGGTGCCTGGCAGGCAGTGTCTCCCCAAACCATTTCATGAGGAAACGGGCTCTTGGCAATGTCGGGAAACCCACAGTAGCACCCTGGTTTGCTGGTCGCCAGATCCCGGCACAGTTTGGAGTAAACGTTCTGGAGAAATGTGGCTAGCATGGCTCGCTGGTGGAGGCTCCCAGGCTGCTGGAGTCCTCGGCCGGTGCCCTGGGCTCCCTCTGGGGCCGGTGGGCTTGCATAGCAGCTCTCTTCTGAACGAGGCTCATGGCAGTTCTGGGCCGCCCCGCTGAGCCTGGTCCATCCCTCACTCCCTCCTAATCCTCAACACTCTCTCCAGATATGCCAGAGCCACAAGCCCTGCGAGATCGACCCCGTAAGGTTAAGAGATGGAGAAAACCTCGAAAACAACATGGTAAGGCATTCCGTAGTGCTCTCCGGGGCCAGCCGCCTGCCCAGACGGCTTTCGGCACAGCCTCCACAGATGTTTCGTGTCGCTCTAAGATTCGGGGCAGGATGGGGACCACCAGGGCACGGAGTGGAGGGGCACTGTTCCAGCCAGTGGTGAGCAACCAGCCTGGCAAGGACTCACCATCGTGTTTCTTTGCCCTTGACTAGCCCCCTGCTGGCAGGCGTGGCTCTGTGGTCCCCCACCATGCTTGCTACTGGCAAGCGTGCCTTTGTGGCCTCCACACATGGCTCCAGCTCCTGCCCTTCTCCCTGGGGTAACCAACAACCTCAGCAGCCTGACCAGTCTTCCCACTGGTCTTCTCGCACCTGGGCCACCTCAGGCTGCTCCGGAACTGTGTCCTGGCAATCACAACAGCAGACACCCCCCTGGACACGTCACCCTCATGTCTTAATCTTACCTATGAATTCTTCATCCAGATCGGGCTAGGTGTCCGTCAGGCCCATAGGAAAAGAAACACGGTTCTCACCCTCAGGGGGTCACATCCTGGTGAATTTTACCTGTTAAAGAGAGCAGGAGTGGAGGGGGGCACCACATGGCTTCCCCACAACCCACAGCTCCACCTATTTGTACTTCTGGATTACAGACCTTCGTACGCATTCTGGGAGGGGTGTCTCTAACAGACACCTGTCCATAACTCTCCCTGGCTGCCCTGGGCGAGGCTAGGGCCCTGTTCCCTTGCTGGGTGTTGTGGGCACCACACGGCCAGCGGGGCAGTCCTGGGAGAGAGCCAGTCCAGATAGGCACTGTTGGGATGCCCCCTGCCTCCCATTGCAGGAGAACCTGCGGCAATACGTGGACCACATCTTCAGCGCCATCACCAAGTCTGGGGTGAGCTGCCCCACCGTCATGTGTGACATTTTCTTCTCCCTCCGAGAGGCGGCTGCCAAGCGCTTCCAAGGTGAGTCGTCCATGGACGCTCTCACGTGGTCCCTCCCCCTGCTGTTCACCTCAAAACACAGGAGCTTTAGGGCTCTGTGTAGGGCGGTTCTACCCGCAGCTGCTGACGCACTCTCAGGTGTTGGCGTGGAGCCCACCCAGCACCCTCCCCACCTCTGTGCCTCTGCACGGCACTTCCGAAGGGCCTCCGACCTGAGAGGGGCAGCCAGGCTGTCTTAGGGCTTATTCAGGACGTGGCGCTAACTCAGCCGACAGAGCAGCCGCCCCCCCCATTCCCCTGCAGTTTCCTGGCGGCGCCCACTCGGTGCCGGGGCATCCTACTCTGCCTTGCTCCATTTTTTCGAAAGACAGGCTGAGCTCTTTGAGGATTTGGGGCAGGAGGGATCCCAGGGATGAACCCTCTCCCTAGTTATGCTGATTCCTCAGGAGGCACCAGGTGCCCTCCCGGAGGGAGGCGTCAGGCTGACTGTGGACCTGGGCCCTGTCCAGCAGGCGCCATGCCCACCTGCCCCACCCATCCCTGAGAGCCTGTGCTCAGGGGTGTCCTGGGCCATGTGGGAGGCCAGTGGGAGCTTGGCACCTCCATGCATTTCAGGGGTGGAGTGAGGGCCACCCTTAAGGGTCCGACCCCTGCCTTCAGGGTCGCAGGCTCCTTTTGCGCTGAAGAGCGCCTGGTGTCTGGGGGTCCTCTTTGGAGTAAGATGGAAGTAAATAAAAGTTAAAATTAGATCCCCCACCTCACATATGAGGAAAGAGCAAATAGGAGAGCAGCCAGGGGGCCGGCTGGGCCTCCGGGAGGCCCCAGGATCTAGGTCACAGGCATCCAGCCCACAGAACTGCTTTCTGTGTCCTGGCTACAGATGACCTGGATGTGCGGTACACAGCTGTGAGCAGCTTCATTTTCCTGAGGTTCTTCGCGCCTGCCATCCTGTCCCCCAACCTCTTCCAGCTCACGCCCCACCACACGGTAAGGGAGCACCAGCCTGGTGGACCAGCCTGCCCAGGAGGAGACAGCTCCACAGGGATAGGCTGAGAGCATCTCTCTCACTAAGTTTATCAGTTAAAACATAACTGGAAGGTGCGAGCAGGGTTTTAACAGGAGAAATGGAGTCTTTGCAGTCTTGTTTACATTCACTCAACAAATATTTACTGCCACCTATGTGCCAGGTTAACCACATTGGCAGAGAAAGTGCCAGGGTTGGCCCTGCTTGTCAGGAGGCCCGGAGCGAGGGGATTTGGGGGGAGGGGCCCATTCCATTTTAAATTAAACCTCCAAACCATGTGACTGGCATGAGGGAGGCCCCCAGGTGGGGCATGTGGGGGACACAAGTGGGGAGGCCCCCAGGAAGTTCACTGCCATGGCAAGATGCTCCTTTGGAGCATTGGCTGAGCTCTGACTCCCAGCCTCTCTGGGAATCTGGAGTCTGGTCTGGGAGCCTACGTTTTAGCAAGTCCTGGGTTGGGAGCAGGGATCTGCGTGAACACCTCCGAATCCAGGGTTTCCCTGTTGGTCCACTCTCAGACAGTGTCCTTGCGTCCCCTGACGTTTAGGAGAGGCCAATCGTTCTGTCAGCTCTAATTCTGAGCTCGCTCACAGCAGGGTGGTAGAACTGGGTTGAAGCTCGTGTTCTCTCTCCTGGCAGGACCCGCAGACGTCCCGGACGCTGACACTTATCTCAAAGACAATTCAGACTCTGGGCAGCTTATCCAAGTCTAAGTCTGTAAGCCATTTATTTTATTTTTCTTCTCTTTTTAACACAAAAGAAAGACTGTGTGTTTGATGCAGTCCTAGGATAAAGAACAATAAAGTCAGTATCCCCAGTACTGAGCTTAAGAGACGACGCATACCAGCACCTTCCAAGTGCCTCTTTGGCCTGCTGAGCTCTGAGAGGAAATCACGCTAGCATGCGGTGCATTTACCGTGTGAAAGGGGCTTGTACATCTACCTCCAAGATCTAAAGAACCAGTCCTCAGCCCCGCCAAGTGAACCCGGCAGTGGCCTCGGCGGCCACGAGTGTCGGCAAATGCCCCGCCCCGGGGGCTCAGTGCCACCCGGGACCACAGTTTGTCACACGCAGCCAGCAGCCCCTCTCCCTCCCTGGGCTCCGTGTCACCCTTTGGTGACAGATCTGCGTCCCCAGCACTGTCACCCACTGCAGGCTGGACTTTGCTACCAAGGGTCCCTTGACAGCCTTCCCCAGGTCCCGGGGCCCCATGACAAGCAGTTTTGAGGACGTTGGGTGCTGACATGTACAGATGGTGTGTGCAGGCCCAGGTGGGTATGTCCCTAGACTGGGACAAGGCTGGCCCCACTGTGGACCGGCAGCCCCAGGAAGCCCCTCAGTCTGGAAGGGGTCGAGCAGACACCACAGATGCTTGCTACCAGCCCACCACATCTCTTCTTTGTGGGGCTACAAGGGAGTCAGGGTCCCATCACTCCTGGCGAGCAGCCCCCTTCAGGGAAATATCTGGCTCTCTGAAGCAGAGTAAATGAGGGGTATGTGCTGGCCAGCGGGCTTGGACTAGCATGAATGGCTCTTCTCCCTCTGTCAGTCCAGTTTTCACTGGCTGGAGGCTCAGATAAGCACCTGCTGGGTCTGGGTCTACACAAAACCCACCTCAGTTCACACCCAGAAACAGTAAAGTGACCTAAATGTGACAACACCTGGGGTGGGGCACAGGGTGGTTGCTTTGAAGGCCCCTCTCTGAGTTCCTGTGGCCCACCTGCCCCAAACCCGAGGATGCCCTCCCCCGGCTGCCTCCTGGCTCCCAAGCAGCCCTGTCCCAGCAGCCAGGACTGGGTGCTAGCGTAGACTGCGCAGACCCGGAGCCCAGAGGTGGGTGACCACATAGGGAATGGGGTTGAGTCCATTTTGACGAAGAGCTGGCCCTGGACCCTGCACTCAAGCTTCTAAAAACACAGCCTAAATGAGGTTCCTCTCATGGGAGCAGCCTAGCCTATGTCATGATCCGGGGTGGGCAGGCTGACCCGGGCGGACTTGAGCACTGGCGATCCTAGGCTACGAAACTGAGGCTTGTCACCATCCAGGCCTCTCGACTCCAGATTTGGGTCTTCACCAAATGATCTGTTTCATTCTAGGCCAGTTTTAAGGAATCGTACATGGCTGCATTTTATGAATTCTTCAATGAGCAGAAATACGCTGAGGCAGTGAAAAACGTAAGTGTGGACGTCACTTAGCTCCCACTCACCACCCCTGACAAGGTCTGCAGCTTCTGAAAAGAGTTTTTTAAAGAAATTGAGTTAAAGTCCACATAACATAAAACTGGCTGCTAACCGTTTTGAACCCACCAGAGCATGTGGTCCTTCGCAGTGTTGTGTGACCGCCCTCCCCAAGTCCCAGGACCCCCCAGCTGAGCACCGCCCCTGGGCCCGGCATCGGGCCACCTGCATTTCTCCTCACTCAGTAACTGCACCCCGACCTCGTGGGGCTCTGCCCATGGCTCCCCTAATACCCATGCCTTGCCGCATCCTGGCCGTCCGCTCCTGATGCCCCAAAATGCGTCAGGGTCACAGTCCCTGGGGCACGAGACCCAGAGTCAGGGACACAGTGTCAGAGAGAAACTCGTCTGGTCCTAAAGCTTGGTTGCGCTGCTTCAGTTCAGAGGCAGTCACCTATCCATTACCCAGAAATCACATACACCATGATGCAGAGTGGGGCGAGGGGGACGGACAAGGCAGCTGATGTTTTCTTTTTATAATTTATTTTGGTATCATTAATCTACAATTACATGTGCAATATTATGGTTATTAAACTACTCCCTTCATCAGGTCCCCCCCACCAACCCCATATTACAGTCACTGTCCATCAGCATAGTGAGATGCTATAGAGTCACTACTTGTCTTCTCTGAGTTGTACAGCCCTCCCCGTGCCCCCCCAACATTACATCTGCTAATCGTAATGCCCCTTTTTCCCTCTTATCCCTCCCTTCCCACCCATTTTCCCCAGTCCCTTTCCCTTTGGTAACTATTAGTCCGTTCTTGGGTTCTGTGAGTCTGCTGCTGTTTTGTTCCTTCAGTTTTTTTCTTTGTTCTTATACTCCACATATGAGTGAAATCATTTGATACTTGTCTTTTTTAGCTTGGCTTATTTCACTGAGCATAATACCCTCTAGCTCCATCCATGTTGTTGCAAATGGTAGGATTTGTTTTCTTCTTATGGCTGAATAATATTCCATTGTGTATATGTACCACCTCTTCTTTATCCATTCATCTACTGATGGACACTTAGGTTGCTTCCATTTCTTGGCTATTGTAAATAGTGCTGCAATAAACATAGGGGTGCATCTGTCTTTTCAAATTGGGCTGCTGCATTCTTAGGGTAAATTCCTAGGAGTGGAATTCCTGGGTCAAATGGTATTTCTATTTTGAGTTTTTTGAGGAACCTCCATATTGCTTTTCACAATGAAGGCAGCTGATGTTGATGGAAGGGCTTCTGATAGGTTGTGGGCAGTGGCAGGGAGCAGAGGGCGGCTGGGAGAGCCTGTGCTGCCTTGGGCTCCACTAGAGGCACGCTCTTGGGCTGCCCGTCAGATTGACAGCCCTCTGGTGTCACCTGAAGCCTTCAGGTGAAGCAGCAGCTGGGGAGCACTGGGACCTTCCCGAGGGTCAGCAGGTGGTCAGGTTGGGGCTGGAGGCATCTCAGCCGCAGCGGAGACAAGCTGAACCCCATGACTCAACAGAAAACTGTGTCCTGGCACCTGCTTCCCAGATTCCCTCCCTCTGGTGTTGAGGGAGGGTCCCTCTGCAGGGACCCAGAGCCTGATCGAGGTATAGGAGCTGTGTCATCCAGCACGCCAACTCCCTTAACAGTCTTTCCCACTTCAGTTCCTAGATTTGATCTCGTCCTCCGGGAGAAGAGACCCCAAGAGCATAGAGCAGCCCATCCTGCTTAAGGAAGGGTAAGGCATGCATCTGCCAGTGGGAGAACCACGGGTGGTGCTCCTGGGCTGTCCTCCTTCCAAGGTCCAGCTGGTCCGGGTTCTTTTGGGGTCTTAAACTCCCAGGACTGCCCCAGGCATGCCTGAGAGCAGGCGCTGTGCACATCCATTTCTCTGCTGAATTTGCAAGTGGAGAGATGGCTTCCGTGTGGGGAGAAGCCCCAAGAAGTCCAGCGCCTCTGCAGAGCTGGCTGACTCCTCACTAGCTCCAGGCCCCGCCTCCCCTGCCCCTTGCTCCCGTGTTGCTGGCAGGGGCCTGAGCAGAGCCTTGGCAGGAGCCAGCTCAGTGGCCTCTGCTTGCCGAGCACACCGCCATGGCTCCATGGGCCCAGCACACTGGACCGTCTCCTGCCAATTTCAGTGTGGGAGGTGGGGGGCTGCCTTGCTGGTATTTGGCAAGCCCACTGTCACCAACAACTTGACGCTCAAGGCAACACCAGCATAGGGGCTAAATTCTCAGAAGTGGAGACATTAGCATTTTGGTTTCTTAATCCTGTGACTCAGAAGGAAAATTTTAAGGCACTGAAAACAGTCACAAATACAGAAATGGCAAGCTTCTTTGACCCTGCTGTGGGGCAGGGGGCCGTGGAGACGTGCCCCTGAGCCTTGGACGCTCAGCCTGCTAGCGTGTCCCGTTTACAACAGGTTCATGATTAAGAGGGCACAAGGGCGGAAGCGCTTTGGGATGAAGAATTTTAAGAAAAGATGGTTTCGCCTGACAAACCATGAATTCACCTACCAGAAAAGCAAAGGTAATGAGATTCCTGTTTCCTTGTTTCCACCTTTTTCCACGGGGCCAGAGACTGTTTATGCCGCATTGGGGTCACTGTCTGCTTTCCTGGAGTGAGACTAAGAGCAAAGGTGTCTCCCAAGGAGGGAGCAGGGTCTTCAGATGGGAGCACAGGAGACGTCGGGTGGCGGCCTGGGCGGGGTGCTGGGGAGCAAGAGGGCCCTGTGCCCTGGTGCCAGGCATAGGAGTCGGGTCACGGGTGGTGGTGGTCTCATCCTGTTTGGTTGCATCCTCCTGGACCTGAAATGGCCCAGGTGTAGACAGGAGTGTCGAGAAGGTAATTCTCTCCATAAAAATGTGGGAACGTGGCTGCATGACAAGATACTCTCACACCAGGATGGACACGGGCACGGGATCCTGCTGGGAGCGAGAACATGAGGCTGGGTGCTCTGTGCCCAAGCCCCTCGCACGTCTGGCCTGCCATGATCCTGGCCACTCACCTCCTCCTGGCACCTCTCCACACAGGGGACCAGCCTCTCTGCAGCATTCCAATCGAGAACATTCTGGCCGTGGAGAAACTGGAGGAGGAGTCCTTCAAGATGAAGAACGTGAGTGCACGTCCCCCACAGAGCTCCTCAGGGCATCTCCTGTCAGGGCCCCGCTCCACCAGGGGATCCACAAGGCACCATGTGATTTTGCATCCAAACCAGAGAGCAAAATAGTCCAGTCGACCAGAGCCAGCAGAACATGCCAGAAGGTGGCTTCTCTGGCAGCCCCAGGGTCCACGGACCCTCTGTTAAAGGGCACCGGGGACAGGCTCTGGAGCCTGTGGGATTTCTTTGAAACCTTCTTTCCTGATCTAGTTTTGAACTAGAAAAGATACAGGAGCAGAACAAGGGCATCATGCTGGTCACCCAGGGCCACGGACATTTGCGTTTTGTCCCACTTGCTCAGCAAATGCCTTTGCTCTTCCTCCCCGTGTTTCCATGTATAAAGTACGTGCTGAGTGTCCACACTCCAAGGTCTCCGTGCGTGCTCTGGGCACCAGCTGCGGGCTTACCCCACATCCTGGGGTGTCCACACCCCAAGGTCCCCATGCGTGCTCTGGGCACCGGCTGCAGGCTAACCCCATGTCCTGGAGCGTCCACACCCCAACCCCGTGCATGCTCTGGGCACTGGCTGCGGGCTTACCCCACGTCCTGGAGCGTCCACACCCCAAGGTCCCCGTGCGTGCTCTGGGCACCGGCTGCGGGCTTACCCCACGTCCTGGGGTGTCCACACCCCAAGGTCCCCGTGCGTGTTCTGGACACCAGCTGTGGGCTTACCCCACGCCCTGGTATTGCTGCCCCATGACCATCCTGCAGAGGAACTACAATAGAGCCCTACCCGGATGAGAGCCGGACTGTGGGAGGGGAGGAGCTTGGGGGCGTCTCCACCCCGCAGCCCCGACATGTCCTGTTCTGTCTCTGGGGTGCTGCCTCCCCCACATGGGATCAGGCCTTCTAGCAGCTCCGATTTGCCTGCAGACCTGTTTCAGACCCCAGGAGCCATCCCCAGGGACCCCTCGCCCTGGGAGGATGGCCCTTGTCCACAGCCTGTGGCCCTTGCACACCCGGCAGCTGTGCCACCCATGTGGAGTTCATGGCTTAGGGCCAGCCTCGAGTGGGACTCTGCCCCCGGGAGCTGGCAAGGCTGTCTTCCTCCCTCTCCTGAGTCTCTCCGCCCCTTCTTCAGGGACATGGCTTGGTGGCCGGGACTCTGCAAGTGCCTACAGCTGCACCAGGTGTGGGGGCGCTGGGGTCTGTCTGGCCTGGGCCAGGCTGATCTCGGCCCAGGGTCGCTGAGGAGCCAGGAGGAGCTCACATCTCCATTAGGTTGGAGGTCGGCTGTGGCCAGGGCATGGCATCCACTGGGCAGACAGAGGCGGCCGGACAGCCCGGCTAGTGGACAGCATCTTCCACTCGCATGGCTCTGTCTCCTTCATTTGGCTTCTCGTCCCCTCCAGGAGTTTTGGAGGCTGTTCCTGGGCAAGCTAAGGGCCCCAAGGCCAATGGGAGTGCTTTTCCTGGACCTGAGGGATTAATGCCATCACACCTGCTCCTGGCCTGGAAGCCACCTCCTCTGGGGGCAGCGCCATGCAGTGCCAGGTGTCTGTGCCTCCCATGGGCCATTCCCAGGCCTGTGACAGGATGCAAACAGGGGTCTCTGTGCCACAGCCAGAGGCATTCCAGATGCCCACGGAAGCATGCAGTGTCGAGGCTGTTCTGGAAGCAGCTGTGAGCTGTTCCATTCCACAGGCCCTTAATTTAGGTTGAGAATAATTCCCTAATTTTGGCATTTACTCATCAACCTGTTTTTCCCACTGCCTTCCTCAGAGCCAGCTTCCCATGGCGCTACCTACCAGGCTAACATCCTGTTCCCTTTGGGAGACATTTTCAAAGGCCTGTAGTGCATACAAGGGGTGTGTGGGGGAAGCCTGTGAAGACAACCAAGACGAAATTCCTCCATGTAGAGGTTCACCCTCCACTGGGCACTGCAGCCACACAGACTCGTACCACCTGAAGCCTGTGCCTTAGTGCATGTAAGCGGGGCCGGGGCCTCGGTCTCCGTAAACGAGCCCTGACTGTTCACTCAGGAACTCGGACTCACGACTCATTCTCCCTGAATCCACTTACTGCTGTTCCTCCTCTTGGTTCACACCCCCACCCCTTGGAAAAGGCCACCATCACTTTTGGTGTCCTCCCCTCATGCCTTCCCAGGGCTCCAGCCTGACCACCTCCTCACTCACCATCCTTCATTTGTGCGTAGCACAGCCAGTTGCTGCCAGAAGCACCTGACCCTTCTTGGCCTCAGGACCTTTGTTCCTGCCATTCTGCTGCCCCAGGACCTTTGAGCCTACTTTCCCTGCAGCCTCTGGACCTTTGTACCTACTTACCCTGCTATCTAGGACACTTCCCCACTGAGCCTAGTTAACTCTTAGCAGTCCTTCTGAGCTCAGCTGCTTTAGCTAGAGGGTCTTTTCCTGACACCTCCAGACAGCCCCTGCACTTGTGATCACTTTTATCTTTCTTGCTGGCTGGAAGCCCACAAGGGCAAAAACTCTGGGCCATCCTGTGTTGCCAGACCTAGGACAGTACCTGGTACTCAGGAGTGTTTGCTGAATGAACGATAAAAAGGAAAGGCAGAGGAGGCTTCTAGAAGCTTCATAGAGGAAGTAGCACCTACCTGGAAGGAGGAAGAATGCCCAGGGTGCCAGTAGTGGGAGGGAGGAACCTTTTAGATAGAGACAACAGCACATGCAAAGGCCCCGGGGCTAATCTAGAGTGGTGACAGGAAGGAGGGTGGCGTGAGCTTTAATGCTTCTTGCACAAAAGCCCCAGCTTGAAAATAAGGGGACCTAGAGAAGCCAGCCCATTTGTGTAAGGCCATGTCCACTGAGGAGGGACCCCACAGGGGTCCAGCCCTGCTGCACCCTTGCTTTGGAGGCCTCTAAGGCCCCAGGAGAGGAGGTGCTTGGCCTGCTGGGCAGAGCTGACCCAGCTGGGTCACACTAGCCTCTTCAGTCCCCAGGGCCCCACAACACCTGTCTCCCTCAGCAGGAGGGTTGCGGCTTTGCTCCATGTTTAAGGCCAGCAGAAAGCCACTGGGCTTCTCTGTTCGAGCCAGACCCCCGACCCCCTGCAGCCCTGGGCTTGAGGGCCCCAATAGCGACCAGCGCCTGCTGACCGGTGTGGGTCAGGCAAGGGTCTTGCTCGAGGCCTACCAGCCTGTTCCCTGTCTCCTGTCTCCTCAGATGTTCCAGGTCATCCAGCCTGAGCGGGCACTGTACGTCCAGGCCGACAACTGCGTGGAGGCCAAGGCCTGGACCGACACGCTCACGAAAGTGAGCCAGTGCAACCAGCAGCGCCTCACCACGTACCACCCGTCTGCCTACCTGAGCGGCCACTGGTTGTGCTGCAGGGCCTCCTCGGACACGGCTGCTGGCTGCACGCCCTGCACCGGGTAGGCCTGAGCCTCTCCAGCCTGGAACCCCAGAGCTGCCCAGTGTAGCCAAGCAAGTTGTTTGGCTTGTGCACTGCATAGGGAAGTCACACTAAAATGCGGCCCCTGCCCAGTGGGCAAGCTGCACACAAGAGGCTGCTCCCCAGTGTGCCTGGGGGAGCCTGGGGCTCACCTCACGAAGCCTCTGTGTGGCCTGGCAGGAGCCCAGAGCCACGTCTGGGGTGTGTGTGCACAGGGCAGGGCTCATGCACAGAAGGCCCGGGGGGGCCTTGTCTTGTCTCTTCGGAGAGGCATGAGCTGACATCTGCGCACCCCCCTCCTCGGCAGACGGAGGCAGCCCTTCTCCCCTGCCCTGCTGGCTGGGCTCCTGAGGGTCGTGAGAGGCTTTTCTCTACCAGTCCTGGGAGGAGGCCTGGGTAGCCCCGGCCCAGTTGGGTGCACTCGGCCGGGCCCCAGGCCCTGTAGGAGCTGTTTTTATTCTAAAGTCATTTGTTACAGCAAAACAAGTCCGCCTTGTCTGCATGTTGCCTTGCCAGATCTGTGGTTGCCGAGCAGCCCCCAGGGCTCTGAGACCATGGTTATCCTCTAAATGCTCACGAGCTATTTCACAGGCCACATGCTATGCCCCAGCCCCAGTCGGAGATGAGCTCAGTGTGGGTCACTCCATCACCTCCGGTGATATTAAAAACTCAGCATCATGACTAACACATTCTTTTGTTCTGCTCTCCCTGTGTCTGGGCAGTGGCCTCCCAGCGAACATCCAGCTAGACATTGATGGGGACCGAGAGACAGAACGTATCTACTCCCTCTTCAACCTGCACATGAGCAAGCTGGAGAAGATGCAAGGTGAGGACGGGCCTGTAGTCACGGGGGAGGCTTTCGGGGCGTCCGCCCAAGGTTCTGAGGCACGGGGGGCTTTGCAGCAAAGACTCGGGGAAATAAACCCTGCTGAGCCTCTGTGATGTGCATGGGGTGCTGTCGTCGGTACCACTGGTGGGAAAGGCTCTCTGCAAGGTAGGCAGCTATCTGGGAAAATTTACCTTAATAACAGGTGTGCAGGTAAATTTTAGGGAGGAGTTTATTTTATAACCTATCAACTGCCAAATTCTTGGAAAATTTTCTCTTGATACCCTCCCATATCCCCAAACCAAGAATTTCATTCTTTTGTGTTTTGCATAGGGACGTGTGCGTGTCTGGGTGGATATGTGTGTGTGTGGACGTGTGTGCATGTGGACACAGTACACGTGGATATGTGTAGACATGTGTGAGTGTGTGTGCAGCAGCTCCAGGCATCATTTTTACCCAGCCTCATCATCCTTACCATTAACTGCTTCATATGCTCTGCAGAGTCAGACGGTGCAGGCGGGACGTCTGGGTGGCATGGGATGGCCGTTCGGGACTGTGACTCAGGAGAGGCAGGGGTGAGAGCTGCTGGGAAGTCGAGAGGCTACCTTGTCCCTGGGGGCCTCTGCTGGCTCTTGGAGCCACCAAAGCCCCACTCAGAATGTGAAATTAAACTGAATGTACCTGGAAATGAGCCTGTTAAACATTTTTCCTTCTCATTCTCCTGATCTAACCCAGAAGGGTCAGTCATGGTCTGTGGCCTGGAAAACACTTATCTGTGCTTGGGTGGCCATGTGGCTTTCCACCTGTGCCCACTGGCAACTTCAGAGGACTCATCCCAGTGCGTGCCCATGCTCCCACACACACACACACAGCCACACATATGTACACACACATATGTGCACATGCAGGACAACTGTTGACACACGAACACTCGCTCATGTGCACAGACAGCACACACGTGCACATGTACAAGCACACACACACCCAGATGAGAGGGTGGTCCCTCAGCAAGCGGGCCACACACAGTTCCTGGCTCTGAGCTTCTAGGAGGCTATGCAGCGGTGGCCTTGAGGCTGCATGAGGAACAGAGGGGGTAGGATCAAGGACTCTTGGGGAGGCTGAGGCCACTGTGTGAGGCCCAGGTTCACAAGGAGGCTGGCTGGGCCTTCCACAATCAGCCACCTCTCTATACTCCTGTGTGGCCTTGCCCAGCGTTACGTTGCCACGAAGCCCTGTCCTTTGCCCCTGGCGCTGCCCTTCAGTCTGGCTGATGCCTGCTTGTCCTCCTTGGAGCTTTTCTTACCCCGCCCTACATCCTGAAGGCTGTGCCTGTCTCTGTGATTGCAGCATATTCACCCCTAACCTGCTTATGTTCAGAATGCACCACCCTTTGCAAGAAGAGGCATTACACCAGTGCCCAGCCAAGGGAGGAGTTCAGTACCCATTTACTGGACAGATGGATGGATGGATTGGCCGGCAGACAGACGATGGATGGATAGACCGTTGAATGACAGATGGATGGACGGATAGATAGATGGATGGATGGAAGGACCAGTAGATGCACAGGTGGACAGACAACTGGAAAGGGGCTGACACATTCAGCCTCCCCTCGACATAAGGGCTCACTGATGACAAAGGTCTTCTGACATCAGCGCTGAGAGGCCTGCAGCTCACCCCATGGAGGCAGCAGAGCACGAGTCTCCTCTACAGGCCTCGGGCCCTGCCAGCGGTCCCAGTGCTCTCTCCTGAGCCAGGTGTTGTCAGAGGCTTAGGGCCACGAGACGCTCCCTTCACACCCTGAGCCCGTGGCTGCGGGCTTTTCCCATCTGACATAAGGCCTTCCCTCTGGGGCCTGGCAGCCCTTCGGCGCCCAGAGGAGGCTGTTGCAGTCGGCTGAGGGGAGATGGTCTGCCTGGTGTCTCCGGCCACCCTCCATGGGATGCTGTCCTCTAACACTCCTTGAGGTGTGGCACAGGGTAGGGCGAGCACAGTGCCTGATGGGAGGGCTGAGGTCTCCGGGTTTGAGACTCTGGAAGGGAGGTCAGTGCAGACCAGCCCCTCAAGGCGGCGCAGGTCATGGCTGTGCGCGTGTCCAGGCATAGCACTTGCTCCCTTCTCTACAAAGCAGGACTACCCCCTTGGTCAGGCCTTTGGGCAGGTGAGGCAGGGTGGCTGATGGCATCGAGTGCCATGACCCTGTGGAGTGGCCAGCATGGCACCGGAGCAGATGGGCCTGGACCCTGAACCTTGGCACCGTCGCCAGTGTGTGTACCCTCCCAGGATGCTGGTCCCGCAGTGACTCCTGCCTCTCAGGGTCTAGCTGCAGAGACGACAGACGCTCTCATCAGTGAGGATGCCAGCCTGCTCTCTGCCAGTTCTGTGCCCCGGCGAGAACTACCTTGTGGTTCCTGTTGCCTTTACGAGTGTCCACAGACTTGCTCAGGGGGCCTTCGCCCTCCTGACCTGTCTCTGCTGGCTGCGATGTTCCTGTTTCTCCGTCCCTTCCCTCTGTTTCTGTGAGCACAGTGCACATGTGCTGCCAGGCCCCAGCTGGGAGCCTCATGGGCGCCCGCCCCTCTTGGGGCAAGCGCCCCCATTTCCAGAAGGGTTCACTGAGGCCCAGAGCTCAAGACAAGTGGTGGCGCTGGGGAGGGGACCAGGCAGTCACCGTGACCTGCACTCCCCTTGAAGCGGCAGTGGGCTCCAGCCTGGCTCCACTCCCAATCCTTTGCCCCTCACGTCCAGAGTCTTTATCTTTCCCGGATCTTGGTTCCTTTTTATGTGACATTTTAAATCTTGACAGTTTTCCTTAGCACAGACTATGATTTTTCAGTGAGAATTAAGAGATTTTCTCTGAGGTGGAAGTAAAGACAGTAAAGTGGACACCAAGGCTCCATGACGATGACATAGCATAGGCTAAGAGTGAGGACCCCAGACACTGGCTCGCTGAGGCCAGACTCCATGCAAAGCGCACATTCCCACCTGGTCTCTGGCCCTGGAGTGTGGGGCCAAGTCAGGTGTTGGGCGCTTTCCATGGGGGCCCAGAGGTCGCAGCGCGGTCGTCAGCAGGAGGGAGGTGGTGCAGAGAAGGAGTCACACAGGTGGGGGTGATGGGGTCCTGGTCAGCTGGCACACGCTGCCTGAGAGGTCGGCTGCCTGGCAGCTTTCCCCCGGCCCTGTGGCCTGCGTGGTCCGGCCTTCGGCATCTTCATAAATGCTGGGTGAGTGGAGTAAGGGCAGCCTTTCTCAGATGGGGTATTCCTGGAGCTCAGCCCCCCAGACTGACCCTGGGTGACCCCACAGCCTGTGAGCCAGTGTCCAGGAGCCTGGCTTGATGAGCCAGGGTAGGGGAGGTGGATGGATGCAGCTCGCAGGGGGAAGGCTGGTGGGAGATGGGGCTGGGCCTGGTGCTTGGGGCCTCAGAAGCCGGCATTCTGGGCATGGCTGTCCAGCGCCTGCTGGCCCCTCCAGGAGCTTCTGCTCTGTGCGCTTGCCTGTGAGTAGTCAGCCCTGCTGACGAGGCTGTGGGGATCGAGGGGGCAGCCTGTCTGGGAGAACCCACCTCACGCTGACCCCTGCCCTGTCCCCACACGCAGAGGCCTGTGGGAGCAGATCCGTGTATGACGGGCCAGAGCAAGAGGAATACTCCTCGTTTGTCATTGACGATCCCCAGGAGACCTACAAGACGCTGAAGCAGGTCATCGCCGGGGTTGCGGCCCTGGAGCAGGAGCATGCCCAATACAGAAGGGACAAGTTCCAGAAGACCAAGTATGGCAGCCAGTGAGTGCACCCGGCCAGCGGTCGGTCGGCGGCGTGGGGTGCTGGGGACAGGGCTGTGGCACGGGATGGAGGATAGAGCCACCTGAGCGGACGCTGGGGTGGCTCAGGCTTCCTGCCTCCTTCAGAGCAGGGCCTCATTCCCCTGGCCAGGGCCCTGCGGACGGTGTCAGGAGATGGGTCTGGTCCGGGAGGGGCCCCAGGAAAGATCGACTTTGACGAGGTTGGTTGCGCTGAGCACCAGCCGACTTTGCTCCAGAGGGTCTGTCCGCCCCTTTTAGCGCCCGCTGACCTTCTACAAAGTGTTACCTTTTTAACGTGGTAAAGCCATAGGTTGAAACAGCCCATGAGCACAGTTCCATTTCCTGTGGTGGCAGCTAGTAGGACTGAGTGGCCGTGTCATGCCAGGCATGCCATGCCCTCTGGAGCTCCGTGTCCACTTGCCTGTGCTCACACAGGAGCAGCGCGACCATGGCTGCGTCCCCAGGTGGCCTCTGGAGAACCGCGTGAACTGTCGCATCTGTGACAGCAAACCTGCTGGGAGGGTGGGCTGTGCCTCACCTGCCTGCCCACCTCCCGTTGCAGGGAACACCCCATCGGAGACAAGAGCTTCCAAAGCTACATCCGGCAGCGGTCTGAGACCTCCACCCACTCCATTTAAGCCGCCGTTGGGCAGCTGCAGAGAAGGGAGAGCTGCGGGCGGGCAGCATGCTCAGCTAAGCGGCGGCTCTCAGATCTTGCGCTGCCCCGGCCTCCGTGCTGTCCGTTTGTTCACGCCCACAGCTGGTGACCTAAGCTGGCCCGCCCTCTGCAGCGTGTGGCCCTGTGTGTGTACTCGCCTTTGCTGGCTCTGCGGCGTCTGCCCCAAGGACACTGGCACCTGCTTAGACGTTCTGCTTCAGCACTGCCGGGACGGAAGAGCCTCCCTTCTCTCCTCAGAGCCTGCGCTGGCAGCTCGGCAGACAGCCCTTGGCTTCAGCTTCTGGTGGTGGTGTTCCTGGCCACAGAGTCGGCTGTGCACAGCTGCACAGAGATCCCAGTTGGAGGATGTTCCTGATATTTTGGGGGCATGGGGCCTTCTGCAGACAGTTCCTGGTGGCACCCCAGTCCCCCTTCTCAGAGGCTGGCTCCGAGACATGCCCACAGCCTGCAGGTGCCAGAAACAGGCTGAGCTGGGTATCTGTGCAGTCCCCACTTCAAGCACAAGATGTGTTGTTCTGCTCTCAGTGGGAATTAAAGCAGGACCCACGTTTGCCACCCCTTGTGGAAGCATGGGGAAGATTTTTAAAACAGAAATGTGCATCATTTTCAAGCTGTTTTTCTTAATATTTTTAAACTCTCTCTTTGATATAAAGTACTTCCAAACTTGTACTCATCAAAGAGGAGGTGCCACAGCAGGGCCACAGAGGGAACAGGGTGCACCCTCATGCAAGCCGGTTAAAGGTCCCCAGGGAAATTGGGGAGAAGAGGAGGCGCAGAGCTCGAAGGGGGCACCCTCGGCTGCCAGGTGCCTGGCCCAGGCCCTTTGCGGCTGCAAAGCCCAGAAGCTCTAGGTCAGGGACCGGCTGCTTTTCTGTCGGGGCGGGGGTCCTTCCGCAGGGGCAGTCAGCCCCCAGCTGGTGTCACGGCAGCAGGTGCCAGCTCTGGAAGCCCTGTCAAAAGAAGCAGGACCACGTCCCCGTGGCTCCTCGCTGTCCACATCTGCAAATTCTGTCATTCAGACCCATTACTGGATGGCAGACTTACAGAAATAGTGGAGGAAATGTTACAAAAAAACCCTTTGGGACACACAGCTATTAGGCTGCACGGACATGTGGTTTTTAACATGGGTTTGTAACTTAATGTTTCTGTTTATAAGATACTAATGACTTGTGATGTATTTTACTGGCCCATTAAAGTGGACGTTTTATTCTTTCTGAGAACTGGCTCAGTTTCTCAGGAGTGCCCATAGCTGCACATGGGGGAAGTGGGGGCATGTGTTAGAGCCAGGCAAGTGGGGAGCTAGGTGATGTACCGTGATGACAGGTGAAGGCCAGCTGTGGGGCTCAAGTCAGGCTGGAAACCAGGGTGCTCTCTGGGATAGAAAGTGGGGGTCAGGCGCTCTGAGGGTGTTCTTCTGGGACCGTCCAGTGTGGATGGCGATGGTGTCCAGGTCAAGCAGGGCAGGAAAGAGGCTCAAGGACACACACGGGCCGGTCCCCCACACAGAGGAGGGCTGGGAGGGGCTCGAGACAGTGGACAAGGAAGTCCCCATCGCTTTGGTAGCCCATTTTTTCTTCATCTGGTTTTCACTCTGTTGTGTCTTAAGTTCCAGCCTGAGGCAGCTGTGAGGTGAAGAATCGGGGGTCTGTCTCTGGGGACTTGGTCAGACGTGTCCGGGGCGGTGGGGGTCGGCCTCCCTCCCCCGGGGTGTGGACTTGCTGCTTCTCTCCGGCCCTCCTATCAGCTCCAGGACTGGCGGGGTGATGGGTTGCAGAGGGGGAGCCTATGGGGACGGTGGGGGCCCACGAGGGCCACAGGGCAGCTCCACGGAAGCTGGCAACTTGGATTCAGGGACTGGGAAGTTCTGCCCCTGGGGAGACATGGGGAACCCTGGGGATGTGGGTCAGACCCCCTCTCTGGGGACCAGGGACAGTCCACAGCTGGCTTTGGGGACTTACTCTTTCTCCAGACAGTCCATTACCTGGAGAGAGAAGACCCCCTGGCAGCCACTGCCCTGGCTTCCATCTTGAACTCCAAGATCAGAGCCTTCTGGTGGGAGCAGGTGCCTCTGAGTCACGCTGCTGGACCTGGCGCCTCTGGCCTGTCGCCTCCTGGAAGCTAAGATGCTGTGTGCTTGCTCGTAGTCGAAGTACATAGGAATTAGGGGGTCACTTTGGCTCCATTCTGAGTATTTATCACACCAAATGCGATCAACTGGCTGCTCAGGAAGGCAGCCACTGCGGTCTTGGATGAGTGGAGGAAAACAGGGAATCAGACATTTTCTGTGAAGCTGTTGTGGGCTATTAGGTGTTGTGGGCTGAGTTGTGTCCCCCCAGTGGTGAAGTCCTGACCCCAGCACCTCACACTGTGGCTGTGGCTGGGGAATGGGTCTTTGAATAGGTGATTGAAGTTACGTGAGGTCCTAGGTGGGCCTTGCTACAACGTGAGTGGTGCCCTTACAGCCAGAGGGTACGCGCGGGGCCGGAGGGCCCAGGGGCCCAGGCGGGAGCCCACCCACGCACCCTTCCAGGCTTCCAGCTCCACATCTGGGAGGAGATGCCTGTCCAAGCCTGGCCGACTAGGAGACCGAAAAGGCAGCAGCAGGGTTTTGGTGGGCGCTGTCCAAACCCACCTTCCCCAGACGGCCCTGCCTTCCACGCGGAGGCTGCACAGAGAGCCTCTGCCCCTGTGCTCTCCGCCCTGCTGTCCATGAGTGCCCGCAGCACAGCCACGCCGCTTCAGTCTGTACATTTGACCCAGTTTGGTGCCATATCTGTCCCTGAAAAGAAGAAGATGCATCAATACGAGAAAACCATCCAAAGGCATCCAGCAGACACAACACAAGTGCCCACCGTGTCCACGCAGAGGGCCCCTTGGCTGCCCTGGTCCTCTGCCTCCTCTGCTGGAGGCACCAGCCAAGGCCCTAAGGAGGGTAGCCGAGCAAAGCCCGCTCCCCAAACCCACAGCCCACAGGAAGGGCTGTGCTGGCTGGCCTCTGATCTCTGACTTTACGGAGACGTCACAGGGGCCACTTAGCAACGGGAGACCCCTGGGGACATGGACTACTCATTGCAAGAGAGCTTGGAAGCCATGTTCTCCGTCGGAGGGTGCGTCGAGAGCCGGTGTCCATCATTTCCAAGACAAAGGCATGGAGGGCAATGGAGAAGGACAGGGCGGCTGTACCTGGGAGGCAGCGGCTGGGCCCCAGGGCCCCTCCCTTGGGGCTGTGCCCTGCACACCTCAAGGCAACCAGCGAGATGGCGGAGCTGGAGAGGACCAGGAGCCCGGGCAGCTTATACCATAAGGAAGACCTGCTGGGCCACCCCCGGAAACTGCAAAGAGACAGGTAAGGCAGCCATGCGGCTGCTCCTCTGGGCCCAGGTGCGGCCCTCCCGGCGACACGGCCCAAAGCCCTGGAGGCGAACATGTTGGGCACTGAGGTCCACAGGCAGACCCAGCCTGGGGCGGTGACCGGGCTGCCTGGAGGGCCAGCGACCCATCGCAGTGGCTGGACAGGAGTGGAGTAAGGACAGACAGACCCCAGAGGCCTTCAATGCATCGGGAAGGTCGCATGGGAAGTCTTGTGGGGCCACTCTTGGCCTCTGAGGTGAGCCTCAGTCCCATTCAGGGAACCACGGCCCCCCAGGCCCAGAGTCAGCAGTGGACCCACAGAGGTAGCACCAGCCATTGGCTTAGCACTCTCATGTGGCTTCGAAGTTGTGCAGTGTGTGCGTTTAAGCTTGCGTCCGGCTGTGTTTGGCACTCTAGGACTTCCTCAACATGCTATGGAATGGATGCACAAAATTCCCTTGTCCTAACCTGTACCTTGAATCCTGGCTAGCTGGAGGCAGCCCGTAGATACCTCGTGGCATTTTCCTCAGAGCAACAGGACCAGAGTTGGGTGAGAAAGGAACGGCTTTTTTTTGAAGCAGTAACCGATTCAAGTGTTGGTGGGCCCTCCGCAGTCCTGCTGCCCTGGGAAGTTCAGCCAGCAAGGGGTCCCTTAGGAGTTGTCTGTAGGCCATGGAAGTGAAATAGTAGGAGGGAATTAGTTTGCTCACTCAGCCCTAGGGCCAATAATAAAAAGTATTGGTGTGAAAATATTTTCTTCTTTTAGTTTAAAAATCCGAAGACATGTTGTTTCAGGAGAAGGTGCTAGCCAGCTGGCAGCATAGGGGGAGCCAGCAGTTCTGAGCTCCACTTCCATCCTGTCAACCTCTGAGCCTGGCCACACTTTCTCAGGCTCACTCAAGAGGAGTGAAGTTCCACAAGAAGAAACCAGCCTAAGTCTGCTTAAGAAATACTCAAATAGACACACAGGGCACATCTCACACAATGCCATCACAGGGTCCTCCCCAAGTTGAGATACAGGTGAAGAGGTGGAGGGAAGGCTCAGTCCACGCCATTTCTGGAGATTCCCACCTAGCACCACTGGACGTCCCCAGACTGGATGGACAGCAGAGTCTTCACCCTCCATGAGGCTTCCAGGGCCGACTGCAGCCTCCACACTGTGTTGGAGGGGCTCATCTCTCAGGAGCTCAGGAGCCTGCAAGACATCTCAGCAGACACAGGCCTTTACCAGGCACCCACACCCAGCAACGACACAGCCCCCAGGCACACACACACCCCAGGCACACGCCCCTACCAGCCGCAGGCCTGGGAAGGCTGCTCCAAGCTTTGCTGTCCCATCATAAAAGGAGACAAGAAGGGGCCCTGCCAACTGCCCAGGACTGACTTCCAGGACTTGACACTCGCCCCTCACACACTAGGATGCTGCCTGAATCCACAGGTACTGCAATGGCATGGATGTCAGGTACAGTATAGGACAGTTCACCTAGTGGGTGGGGCGGAGGGGGTGTCCAGACATGGTCTGAGATAGGCAGGGGGAGGAGTGAGCTGGCAGAGGACAAGCCTCATCTAGAAGAGGGATGCAAAGAACCCATCTGCTGTGTCTGGAGCCCCAGGTGCCCCCACAAACAGCACCTGCACAGAACCCACCTCTCCTCGCTCACCCCAGAGCCCCCCGGGGCTGGCGCTGCTGTCTCTGCAGTGGTCGCCCTGCCACCCCTTCTGCACGAGGGTGCCCGGCAGGCCTCAGTGCCCCACAGCGATGACACAGGAGGCAAGGTGGGGGAGTTGCTCCCACAGGATGGGCTCCATGCGAAGGGGGCTTACCTTGGGTGAACAGGACCTGCCAAAATCTTGAGCAGGTAGATACGCTCTCCCTCTCGTTGCAAAGGGTGTACAGGAGTACCGTGAGGTCTGTGCCTTGGGGCCTCTGAGCCACCCCATTACAGAGTCAGTGCTCATTAGAAGAGGGTCTCGGTAACTGCCGTGCCTCCTCCTCAGCCAGCTTTGTGCCTTCCCCGTTTCCCTGTTATTTGGTTACCTGCTGAGTGTGGCCAGGGCCAGGCTACACCAGACCTACAGGGGACTACTTCTCACTCAAAAAATAATCTATAAGTGGCTGGAAGGTGGTTTAAATCTCACGTGAACATTGGTGAGGGTGCATAGAAATGGGCACTCGTGTGCTGGTGGGGAGGCATAAATCGGTCCAGTTTTTCTGATTTGAGATTTAGCAACAGGTATCAGATGACTTAGTCTGCTTGTCTTTAGTCCCTACAGGTCTGCCCGGGAATTCATCCCAAGGAAGTAAGAATATGCAAAGAACAACTTTAACAAATTAAATTTCTATTAGTAAATAATTGATTTTAAAAACTTAGCTTAGGAGACGCAGTCAAGGAAATATTCTATTCGGATCATGTCGCAAGACTTCTGAACACGCTACCCCTCTTTCTCCTAAGACCCTATGCAGCTCATGGGCACCACAGCGCAGCCCGGCCCTCTGCACCTGGACGTTCATCGACTCAGCCCTTCAGGCTAAAGGGATCCCTTGCTGCCTCGATGTGCCCAGAACGCAGGGTAAACACAGGATCTCTCATAGAAAACGGAAATAGGTGATGAAACCTCCAGAAGTAGGCATGATATGTTACTTCATGATGTGAGACACCTGGGCGCAAGGTGGGTGTTGTCCACTTCTCCAGCTGCTCTGCAGCAAAGAATCATGTCTCTACAGATTCTTTTCCTCTTGTCAGATACGCATTCTAGGAAGGAGCAGGGCTTGACGATCGGTGTGGGACAGGCCGAGGTCTTCTAAAACGTGCACATACACGGGCCAGGGGGCTGCTGATCTTCTAGGTCGATTTTAAGTCCCTGCTCGAAAACTATTGATTTTAAATGATTTGGGTCCTCTTCTCTGGGGCTGGGCTGGGCTGCAAGGCGTCTTGGAAGGAGACTCAGGGTTGCCCCACTGCTTTCTCACAGCCCTGCCCTTTGCCTTCCAGGCTCGTGACTCTGGCGTGTAAGTGTCTGCTGGGGATGGCACAGGACGCAAACACCCCTGGGCCTGTGTGGACACTTGAGGCAGGACATGGGTGAAGAATGTCTAGTTCTTACCCGCGGGGAACTCAGATGACCAGGCACAAGCACCCGCATGTCTCCGTCCAAGGCCGCGTGTGCTGGGCCGGGGAGGCCTGGCCGTGATGAAAAGCTCCCTCTGAAGCAGGTGGCCTAATGCCCTGGTTCCCGCGAAGGGTGGTGTGGAATTGCCCAGGTGGGGGACAAGCGTGAGAGAATGTGAGGCCCAGCCACATCAGCTCCCACAGAGAAGCAGGAGCAGAATCAGAGCGCCTGCCGGGAGCCGGGCCCACCATGCTGAGGCCTAATGGAAGGCCTGGAGAAGCTCACAGGGCCCCGGTCCTGCAGGAAGTCCTCTGGGATGGAGGCTGCCAGAGGTCGCTGGCCGGGTCCCCATCAAAATCATCTCTTAAAACTTCAGAATTTCCGCTGCTGTGTTTGATCCGGGCGGGGCCCAGGTGGGTCGGGTGTCGGAAGAGGAATGAGCGGCTTGTGGGGAAAGGGCAGCTCTGGGCACTGGTGAGCACTCCGGGCTCCTGGCATGTGTGCAGCCTTCGTTGCCGCTGGAGTCAGGAAATTCCCTGCTGCACAGCTCCACCTTGCAGGCACCGCTGGTCTGCAGGCTCCCGAGGTGAGAAGGCTCCGTGGACACAGCCGTCATGGCCCTGGCGCCCCTGCTCTGTGCCTGTCTGGCCAAGGCCACCAGATGAAGGGTGTCCTCTCTCAGCTGCTTCAGAGGCCGGGCAGGAAGAACAGCCTCTCTGGCAGGCTCTGCGGACCACTGGGGTCCTGCATCCTCCCACAGGAGGCACCAGTCTTTGCTTTCCTGGAAAAGACTGCACTATGCCGTCCCTGGCAACACCCCTCAGAGGAGCCCGGTGGGACTGGGGGCAAGCTCAGGGGGGCCCAGCCTGCCTCCTGGGGCTGCGTGGTGCCCCCACACCCCTGTGGAGGAGCCCGGGGCTGCCAACACGGTGAGGGTGACACCCTGCCCCCCACCTTCTGCTGCTGCCCGGCCAGTGGCTGTGACCTGAGGGTCTCTGGGCCCTGGGGTCATGCATGTGGACCGCACAGGCCAGGCCTATGCCCTGCTTGAGCTCTGCCAGAGGGCCACGGGGAGGCTGAAGCCCAGCTGAGCGCTGGAATGAGATGAGCGGTGCGCTGGGCAGGGCTGCAGGGCACCTGTGGGGCCCAAATCCAGACTCACTCACTCATAACCTTTAGGTGTCAGGTGGGCAGTTGGGCACTGCTGGGCCCTGGGGCTGCAGGGGCCAGCGAGGTGAGCTGTGGGGTCTGCAGCTTGCCCGCCATGTGACAGACACACCTCCTTCCTCCAGAGCCTGAGGATCGGAGAAAGGATTAAAGGAGCAAGGCTGAGGACTCCATCTGGTGAGGGGCTTCTATCCCAAGGGGGGCCCCAGCGTGAGGAGGTGCAGAGGGTGGCAGGGCTGGCACCAAGGTGGCACGGGAGGCCCCGAGAAGAGCCCAAGGGCACTGATGGGGGGAGTCGGAGGCAGGATGACCCGAGGTGTTCCTCAAGCCTTGAGCCTCCTTCCCGTGATGAAAAGCTCCCTCTGAAGCAGGTCGCCCAACAGCCGCAGTCCCAGGGCCTTGGAGCTGACGCCTGTCTCAGCAAGTGTTCACACTCCGTCTCCAGAATGGAGATGCCAGAGCTGAGAGGCGGCAGGGCCCGCGGGACTCACTGATGAGCTGTTCAAACCCGGAACCAACTGTGACTCCCTCTGAACCCCCGTGGGCTCGTCCACCCAGCCCCCCTGCCTCAGGAAGGGCTCACGGGGGGCACGTCGCAGGCTCAAGTGCCCCCAGAGCCGCCAAAACCCAAGAGGGAGAAAGGTTGGCTTGAAGCCACATCTCCATGACCCTTTTTCCAACCGTGGCTCTCATGTCCCTGCAGTCAGGCAACCCTGGAGGAAGACAAACAGGAGAAAGGTCAGGACGCCCTTGGCAAGCAGGACCACAAGGACGGGAAGTCAGAGCTGGGGCTGGAAAAGAGCGACTGGGAGGCGCGGGCAGGCAGGTGGGGTAAGGCAGAACGGGGCGCCCCGAGGCCCAGGTCACATGTGGCTCCAGTGCCCTTGCACTGTGTCCCCTCAGGTCAGAGTCCAGCCTTCACTGACCTGTTTGGTGTGTTCTTACAGGGACAGGAGCCGCAGTCCATAAAGCTGGATAACCTTCTGGAAGAAGAGGTAAGAGCTTTTCACTTTAGTATCAAGTCCGATGGGGAGCACGCCATGGGCACGTGG
Organism: Smutsia gigantea; assembly: GCA_032199065.1. Taxonomy (NCBI): domain Eukaryota; kingdom Metazoa; phylum Chordata; class Mammalia; order Pholidota; family Manidae; genus Smutsia; species Smutsia gigantea. The sequence goes on from JAVSCE010002200.1 coordinate 105,217, forward strand.
TCCCAGGGTCATCGCAGCCAGGCAATGCTGCAGGCTGGACCGAGCCTGCCCGACCCCCAGAGAGCATGGGGACCAAGCTCTGCTCAGCGCCGACAGTGCAGCTGCTGAAGGCGTGTGCGGCCCTGACACAAGGTGACTTGGCTTGACGTGGGCCCCGAGACACACCGGGACACATCCGTGCTGTAGGAGAGATGTCCGCAGGGCACTTTCTGAGGGAAGGTAGCTTTTGTTCCCCTCCCAATCCAAGTGGTAGGAAACGGAGAAGCAACTGCACTTCCCCAGGATTTACAACAGACGGAGCTGGGTGTGATTCCAGGGGCCCAGGAAGTCCGCCACCCACCCCCAAGGACTCCCACCGGAAATGCTCATGGCCGTGCCAATTGCCCAGCTAGAGGCCTTGGGGCAGCAGCCTCCGAGCTGCTCGGGCCTCCTGCTCTGCAGTGTGAGTTGTACCAACTTAGGCCACGCAGGGCCGAGGAGGTCTGCAGGCAGGTCAGAGGACGTGGAGGGGCTGCCCAGCTCTCAGCCTTGCCTTGTCACCCAGAGGCCTGGTTCTCAGAGGGCAGACCCGATGAGAGGTGAGCAGGGAGGCAGGGAGGCCATCTCCTCCCTCTCAGGTCTCCAGAGCTGGCCATGAGCACCTGCCACCCACCCACACTCAGCAGCTCTCCACCAGCGTCTCAGGGGCCCCAGTGGTGATCGCCCAGACCCTGGCTGCCCCGGCCAGGGGTCCGTGCCTCTCCAGGAAGTCTGCTGTCCTCTCCCCAAGAGCCCACCTGAGACCTTCCCCCACGCCTCTTTGCTTTCCATTCACAGAAACCATCTGTGTTTGTGGAGATTGATGTGGGAGACCATGCCAAGGAGGTAAAAATCCACAGGCAACGCCAAACTACATCCCAGGAAACGCTCACACTCAGGCCCACGAGGCTTTTCCGGGGAATTTGCCCCATGAACGCGTGTGTGTTAGAGGCAGAGGCAGAGGTGGGGCCAGCGAGCTCTGGGGGCTGAGGATCGGCCTGGGGGCAGAGCGCACCCGCGCCTCTTCCCCGTCCTCCCTCACTCTGACCTACGTGCATTCTAGTGGCATCAGAGACTCTAGGACCCAGGTCAGACTTCAAGGTGCCCGTGGGCCCCAACAACCTCTTGTGGGATCATGCAATCTTACTCAGGAGACCCCGTGTCTCCTCCGAGCTCCCCTTACACTGGCCACACCCGGGACGTCAGGGCTGCCCTGTCCTTGTCCCCAACCTGGGCTTATGATGGGCAGTCTTTCCCAAGCGACCCTTTTCTCCTTTCTTAATGGACATGCTGATAGATTCGGCCGTGGTGGATGCAGCTCAGTGGCTTTATTTTCTGCCCCAAGGGACAGACCATCCTCAGTCCACCTCCCGATCACCTGGGCTTGGGTCCCTACCCCCATGACTCAGCTGTCCCAGAAAACCTGCAAGATGGGCCAGTTCCCTGGAGCTGGGACTGGGGCCCACTCAGCCGGCAGCAGGAGTCTGGGGCCTTCCACGTGGGACTCTGCTGTCCGCCCTGCTGCCCTGCTCCCCTGCAGTCTGTTTCAGAGCTAAGCCCGTTCTGTTCAGCCTGCCCCCCAGGCCGCATGCTGGGGCTAGGCGCCCATGTGCTGGCAGCCTGGGTCCTGCCCATGTGTCCTGCCTTGGCACCGAGCAGCAGTGGTTGGAAATGGAAACCCAGAGACCACTCCATAGAGAGACAAGCATAGGCGAGAGGTTCTGGAAACAGGCAGGGCTGGTTAGGGAGCCGATCCCATCACGCCTCGTGACAGCCTGGCTTTGAGGTCACGAGCCGCTTGGCCGCTGGTCCTCGAGGTCTCTGGTGTTCAGGGGATCTCTCTGGCTCAGGCCCTCTAGGGCAAGGACCCAGGGCGGCTGGAGAAAACCTGGGCAGCAGGAGGGGAGGCAAGCCCAGCTCTGCACGGGGCTCAGACCTGTGCCCAGGGCCTGGCGCTCCCCCTGGCTGCCAGCCACCGGCTCCCCTCAGCTTGAAGTGAACCCAGCAGCCGGGGAGGAGATCCTGTGCCATGAGTTTGGCACGGGGCTTGCTGCCCTGGGCTCCCTGCTCCAGGTGCAGCGGCCCGGCTGCCAGGGTGGGAGACACTGCCTCTCATCCTATACGCCTCCAGGACAAGACCCAGCTGGTTGTGCTGCATCCCTATTCTACCAGAAGGAGAGCATGTAGCAGGCATGGAAAAGGTGCTTTGCGCTTGGAAATGGGCAGGAAGCACAACAGAGGGGGCCGGGCCACCTGCGCACCTTCTGCCCAGCCTCCTCAGTCCCCTCGGCTCTCCATTCTGTCCCTCGGGCTGGCCAGACAAGGAGCCCTGACAGATGCCATTCACACCAGCTTCAGGGGCGCCGAAGACCATCCGGTGTGACTTGCTGACCCCTGGGTGACTGATGACGCCCTCTTTTAAAAAGACACAATAAAGAGTGAACAGAAGACGCGCTCCCTCTCAGACCCTCAAGGGACCGTGACACTCCATACATCTTGTTCCCCATGACGTGCGCTGGGAAGGGGCGGAGCTCAGGGGCTGCTGGCGTGGAGGTGAGTCTCCCTGGCCCACACCGCCTACCCTTCAGATCCTGCGAATGCCCACAAAGTCGATCCCCCACAGGGCCCTGCAGGGGACACTGCCCCAGGCAGTGGCCCACAAATGTGGCCCCAGGTCCGTCTTGGGGGAGCCCCAAGTGGGTTGGGCGCTGTTCCTTGAGGGCCTGGAGGCTGAGCTTTCCAGCATGCTCCGAGTTGGCTGTCTCTAGGGCCTTGGTGAGAGCCAGGAGGGCCACACAGGGGAAATCAAGGCACCGAGGATGCTGCACACAGGGAGATGGGACTGGGTGCCTGGGACTTCCCATGTCCCACTGGCTTCGTCTTGGCAAAGCACCACATGCCACGTGGATGCGTGTTTGCACGCTCACATGGCTCTGCCTGAGTCTGTTGACATGTGGGCCAGCCTCCTCTGCAAGACACACCACATGCTCGCTCCCCTGTGTGTGCCCACAAGCACAACCTCACGTGTGTAGTGTGCACATATGTGCGCACAGAACACACTGCTGCCCAGATGAGAGCAGGGAGGCTCAGAGGCAGGCGGGCCCGCTTTCCTGGGCATGGTACGTGGGCCAGGCTGTCAGAAGAGCGGAGAGCACGGAAGGTGCTCTGCTGAGCGCCCACGATGCGCCAGGTGCTAAATACCGTGCACAGGCGCTCTCACACACCCTAGAGGCTGCGCTGCTGCCCATCCCCCAGACAGGGACCCGCCAGGCAAGTGCCTGGGGCCCCACGCCCACAAGACAAGGGCGGCCCTGTCCCTGCACCTGACCACCGGCTGGAAAGGGGCCAGGAAGCTTCTGGAGAAATGGCTGGTCTGTCCCTTGGGAGGGGTGGGACGGGGAGGCCTCTGCCCCAGGCTCCCCAGGGCTTCTGCAGAGCCGGGTCAGCTGGTTGTTTCCCTCATCCCTCTGCCTGGTGCCTGGCCACAGCCAGGAGGGTGACCGTCCCAGGGCTACCCTTCACCTCTGTCTGTCAGTCCCTCCTGCCGCTTGTGACTGGCCTCATTCTGAGCCTCCGGCTGCCTGTACTGTGGCCACAGTGGACTCCAGGGAGGGGAGGCTCCATGTTTGCACACGTGGCCTCTGGGTTTGTGGCCATGACCTCTCACTAGTTCAGAACATAAACCCTCCAAAATCAGATGCGTGTTTTGCTTTTCTTTGGGCCTCTGAGCCTCGAGGCTTGGAGTGGTTCTTCCCCTCTTCCATTGCCTGGGGATGTCTGCAGGGGCCCTGGATGGGAAGGAGGGCGCCTAGGGGCCCCGGGGCCTGGTTTGCAGGGGGTGGCTGTGGGTCCTTTCTGTGCACGCCTACCCCCTCCCAGTGGCAGCGGGTGGCTCTGGAACTGGAGAGCCTCTGTCCTGGGTGCTCCCTGCCACCTGGAGACCGCAGAGGCGACGATCTTGAGGAAACCATTCGCCCAGAGCAGTGAGAACCGTGAATCTGGTGCCAGCAACACAAGGCGCCAGAACGACCCACTGTTCCAAAGCTGGAGGGAGCCAGGCCCGCCCCCTGAGGGCCCTGGTGGCCTAGGGGGTCCTTCCTGTCTCAGCCGGCCAGGCTGAGTGGAAGGGCGGTGACAGGGTGCTCACATTCAGGGAGGGGGGAGGCCGACTCTCCTGGGAGCCTTCTCCAGGCCTCCCCTGCTCGGAGCACCCGGTCCCCAGGGCCCCCAGCCTGTGGGGCACTGAGGCAGGCTGACCCGCTGGCACTTCCTGTCACAGGAAGGCTTGGCCCGAGGTCCTGGGTGACGGCCCTGGTGGCTGTGGGCCCCATGCCCAGCCCGGCACCTCTTTGGTTCCTATGGACTCCCCACCTACTCAGACACCAGTAAGTGAGAGGCCAGCCATGCCCTCGAGGGCAGCCCCAGCAAGCCACCAGCTTCACTGTGGCGCAGCCCTCCCGGCCCCAAACGCCCCGTGGCAGGGCCTCCGGCTTCTCCCCCAGACCCACGAGGCACTGTCACTGCAGGCCACGTGGGGACCTTGGCTGCCATGGGACACCCACAGACTGTCACCTCTCCAGTGTTTCTCTCCTGGATACAGGGAGAGCTGCATGTGGGAATGACAAACGAGCTTTTTATAAGGTCAGCATCACACTGCATCAGTTTGTTTTTTACAAGTTTTCATTTTCACAGCATTTTCCCCAGTGTCATCCATACATGTCTGTTGAAACTCTCTGAGTGCCAGGGATGCGGTGGTGATGAGGCAGACCCCTGACCTCCTGGAGCTTCCATTCCAGTGGGGGAGACAAAATGGGTGTCCAGTGCATCTCAACTACCTGCACATGGTTCCCCAATAACTAATGACGGCACTGCTAAGGGGTGCTCAAAGCTGCCGCCCACAGGGCACAGCCCGGCGCACTCAGCACACGGTGAGCGCGAGGCCTGAAGCTGCACAGGGGCAGGGGAAGAAGGGGTCTCAGAGAGAGCAAGATGCCAGCTGTGACACCACGGCAGCCAGAAACCAGGGCTTTGACGCTCCATGCTGGGCTCAGCAGACTGTCCCAAGCAGTTCTGCTGCGTGTGTTAAGTCACTAACTCTACGACAGCCTACATACAAGGGAGATGGGCTCTGTTATCACCCCTGTTTTGTAGCTGAGGGAACAAGGGGCACAAGCAGGACAGTGGGAAGCCCGCGTCTGGAGGGGGTGTGAGGGACTCGGGGGCACCGGTCCGCACGGGGCACCCCCACAGCCACTGCTCTCAGAGCAGCTGCCCCCAAGGGCAGCATGTGACACAGCTCACAGCGCCTGAGCCCACCTGGCACGGGTGCCCCCACCGGCCCCGCCTTGCCCCCTGGGCAGCACCCTCAGCCTGTTTCAGTCGGGAAGTCACTGGGGCCTGGGGCCTGGGGCCTGACGGAGAGGACTGGGACTCCGTGACCTCGGGAACCTTATCTCTTCCAGTTTCTCACTAAGGGAGGAGGCAGAACCTGAATGTACTGCCGGCCTGTGTGCAGGTCAGGCTCGAGCTTACACACAGCCCATGACCTCATGACCTGTGACCCCACAAACTCCCTCCTGAGGGAAGTCCTGGGTGCCTCCCGAGGCTGGAGGATGCATGGCTCCCGTGGAGCCCCCCACACATCCTGAAATACTCCACCCCACAAGACAGCCTCCAAGTGTGAACACCCAAGGCCCTGGCCCCCAGCAGCACTGGGGAAGGCTGGGCTCAGCCTGGCTGCTGCCCGGGACCCGGGGCTGCTGAGGCCTTGGAGGTGAGGGCTCCCAGGGCCAACGAGCCTCAAGGGCAGCACAGAGCTTGTCCGGCCTGGGCAGGAGGGAGGTGCTCCTGCATCCTGCCCTCCTTCCAGGAGCCCGTTGTTCCTTCCCAAAACACAGCCCAGGTGCCGCGTGGAGGCAGACCCCTGTGCCCCAGCCAGACTCCGCAGGGTGTCCCCCGCACCTGCACTGACTTGGTACAGTTTCCAGGTAAGGATGGTGGACACAACACAGGGTGTTCACCGTGTGTTCACTCCTTATGCCATGCTGGGCTCAACGGGCCCAGGACACGGCCATGGTGTGATGGTCTACGGACAAAACCATTTCTGGTCCTGACAAAGGTGACCCATGTGGATATGGGACCCTCATCCGGAGCAGGGAGCTTGCCCTTGGGGCTGGGGGCACAGCTCCTGGGTGGGGCAGGATTTTGATGGGTTCCCTTTAACACGCCATGAGACTTAGCGGGAGTAGACAGTCACATCCTGCAGGTAAGAAAACTCAGGTGCACGGAGGCAGGGTGGGCAGGTGCCAAGGGCGCCCATCACAGCCCAGATTCCTCTGCTCCAGCCTCGGTCTGGCATGACTTCTCTAAGTATTTGGGAAGTGTGGCTTCTCTGGTGGTGTAGACGTGCACGTCTGTTTCAGCAGCTGGTTTTGTTTGCAAAACGCCAACCAACATCCAACTCAGAGACACATGATCGTGTCAGTGGCCACTTCAGCTTTCTGTTGCCAGGTGTCCCGGCTCGTCTGGAAATGCCTCCCTGGAGGCACCTCATCCCACAGCTGCCCTGGGCACAGGCTGGCTGGTGGGCGATTAGGGCTGGTACGGGGCTGAAGTGAAGCCCACAGACACGGGGTGGGGGGCTTGTCATCTGAGTGGGGGACAAAATGACGGGTGTCAGGGTGCAGGGCAGGCAGGTCCTCAGCCAGCACGGGACTTGGGGCTAGGATGGATGACACCCTCTTCCGGCCGAAGCCTGCTGGCCCCTGTCCTGACACACACGGAGCCATCTGGCATCCCCTGCACCAGTGCTGGTCCTTCTAGAGAGGGTGTCCTGGGGGACAGTGCTTTGCTCACATCTGCCCTCTGTGGGGAGGGTCCCCCTGCCAGGCTCCAGAGGTCAGAAACCAGTGTCCCTTCCCTGCTAGACCTCCTCTGCCCACATGGCCTGTCATCCTGCGGGAGCCGAGTGAAGACAGCCCAAGGCCACGTCCCTGGTCCCCAGTGCCAGCCAGCCGTCCAGCAGTCCCGCTCTGACAGACCCTGGGCTCAGTGGAGACGCCATGGCCGCCCCACTGCAGGGCTGCGATGGGGGCCTCGGGTGCCTGCACTCAGCGGGACTACTGTGAAGTGGAGCTCAGCAAAACTCATGGTCTCGTCCAAGGGGTTTCAGGGGGCCACATAGGCTCAGTCAACTCACAGGACAACCCCAAAGAGGTCAGAGGTCGGGGGTCACAGGATGAGTTCCCCTGAAGGGGCTGCCAGGAGTCACCTCTTTAGCAAAAATTCAGGTGTGGTAGAAAGGAGCCCCTTATAGACAACTAAAGAAGCTCCTCTCAGGGAAGTCCAGGAGTTTCAGGACTTAGTGGGGGACTCAGGCAGACCAGATGCATTAACAACACCAAGGGCCCTGTTTCTTAGGGCTTTGATGTCCCCCCGCAATGCTTTATACTCGCTGTGCGGGCCTCACATGTCTCTTGTCAGGGTCACCTGTAAGTGTTTAACATTTTGATGCCAAAACATTACCTAGAAGGTTCTTTCTTGCCCTTCCCTTCACAGGCCCACCTGTGTGCTGGGTGCCTGGCTCTTGCGGAGTCTGTGGGATCCACCCAACTGCCAAGTTTTTTAGATTGCTAAATGGTAATCCTGCTACGAAAGGGCATTTGGACAGATTTTTGACAGCTCTCGGGAATAATAAAGCTTCTGCAGTCCCACAGCAGGACATGGTGAGGATAGCCTGAGCCTGGCCCCACGGTTTGACTCTCTGGGGCTTCCAGCATCTCAAGTCTTGGTGTGGGTTCCTGGAAAGGGCAGAACAAGCTGTTCATGCTAACAGTCCAGAATTACGGGACAGAGACAAGCCAGGAAGTCACCAAACATCTGACCCCTGGGTCTGGGCCATCCCTCCACATGATGGTGGAATGCTGGGGAGGGGAGGGACCCAGGACCTCGCAGGCTGGTGGTAACTGAAGTGGCCATGCCTCCGTGTTTCTCCCCGCAGCTGCCTGCTCACCAGCCTGACCTGCACTTGTCAGCCTAAAACATCCTCCACAGGCTCATGTAGCAGAAGCTCCAGAATCAGACATGGACATCCAGAGCTGGGGCTAGCGGGAATCACAAGGCGGCCCCCGGCCAGTGGCTGCTCCCGGCCAGGGGACTCCTGCCTTTTCAGCAAATCTCTGAGGAGTCCCGGCCCCAGTGTCTGCAGACATGCCTTTCCCAGGCCCTTCCTGCTTGGCACTCATCCTGGACTCCACGGCCCAAGGTGAACAGACAGGCCTGGCAGACCCTGGGCCCTGCTTCCCAAGGAGCCACCCACTGGATGCTTGGTGATGCAAGGCAGGAACAGAACCTCTGAGCCAGCCGCCTGCTCTTCAGATGGCAAATGGCTGGGGTGGCCCCACCTGCTTTCCAGGGGCTTCCTCACCTGTGCTTACAACTCACTCCACCCCAGAGTCCCTTGTCCTCCTGCAGAGAACCCACCACATGTCCACACACACGTGCACACATGGAGGTGGCCCACCCGGCCTTTCTGCATCCTGCTCCTCCCCTCATCCCTGCCTCTCCCACACCGCAGGGCTTCCCTGGCCCAGGGTGCAAGGCTGCAGCAGTGGCCTCTGTTCTTGCCCAAAGGATTCAGGTGCTGCAGCCCTGGTGCCACCAAGTCACCGAGCAGCCAGCTGTTGAGGGGTGGGGGGCCACACTGGGTATCACAGCCCCAGCTGCTGGCTTTCTCGGCACACCACCGTTCCCAGCTCCAGCCACTAATCCTGGGAATTTCTGTAGGAACCACACTCTGCCTAGAACCTCTTCTCAGACAGAACAGAGCCATACAGCCTCAGACATGGGCTACCATGTGAGGCCACCCAATCGGCATGGAGCCAACTAGTCCTACTGACTACCTAACCCAGCTGTCTACTTACCCAGCTCACTCCCTACCCAGCTGTGGGGAAATGGAAGTTCCTATGGCCAGGATCCTCACCTGACCCTAAACTATTTGATGATGTAATTAGCCTCCTGCTAGGCAAATGCTTCACACCTGTCGGCAGTGAGCTATTACTGACTGAGTCACTGGGTGGAGGCAGGGAGGAGGAGGGTTACAGACCTGCAGACTGCTGGATACAGCGATTCTAGTGCTCGACCTGCGGCCGGGAGGATAAAGCCAGGTATAAGCCTTTTTACCCCAAGAATGTTCCATTGTTGTTTCTCAGTCTCACCAAACCCATAGTGAACTTGCCCAGGGCTGAAACTCTCAGGCAAGACACCAGCTTGCCACCCACCCAGATCCTCTAACCAGTTCTCCGGGAGAAGGTTCTGTTTGTCACGTGGTAGTGTCTGAGGCCAGGGGCTGCTCAGTGCCCAGGAGCACCGGGGACGCCCCGCACTGGAGAACAATCCGGCTATGCTGTGGGCGTGGGGACCATCTCACCCTGTTTAAACTGCAGGCGTCAAACTCCTCCTGCTCAGCAGCTGCACGTGTGCCTGTGGACCTCTGTGTCCGTGTTCCCGCTAAGCTTGTAATCAGTGTGTGCACATTGCCAGGGGACCTGTGGACACCAGGGGCAAGCCGGACCAGCAAGCACTGGAGCTTCTGGGGGACCACCCATCCCCCTGCCCTAGGAGGTCACCCCATCATGGGCACTGTGGGCACAGGGCAGGACTCAGGCCTCCTGGGTTTAGGAAGGCTTCTGGCTATAAAGGAAGCAGAATTTCCAAAAAGGACTCGGGGTTGCCAGGTGAAGGCTGTTTAGAGGAGGTGCTGGCAGCGGGGCATTTGACCTAAGACTTAGAGGCAGAAGTTTCCCAGAATATAAAGTTCAAGGTGGGCAGCATGGAAGCCCCTTGACTCCCAGTGGTGGCCAGCAGAATGGTGACCTGGGACCCAGCGGTGTCTCCTCGCTGGTAACAGGGCTTGCACAGGGCATTGAGTAGGGATCTTGAGATGGGAGGATGTCACATGGTGGCATCTCAGCTCCCCATGTTTTCTGTTTTCCGTGAGATGAGATTGTGCCAAGCCTGGGATTCGGGGCAGTGGGCTCTGGGGCTGGCACCAACCCACAGACAGCCTGTGTGGGTCAGGGCTGCCCTGTCACCATGCTTGGGACCATGCTGCAGGCAGGCATTCTAGCCATGATCAGTGTGTGTTCCAGCTGTAGCCCTGTGGGATGCAGTGGCGCCACCCTGCTCCCTGGGCTTGGAGCCCCGCGACTCCGCCCTGGCGGCCCGGGACTCGTCTGCCAGGCTGGTCCCCGCTGGTTCTGACTGACTTTCACCTCTGGGCTCTTGTGTTGTGTCCTCTTTTCTAACCCTGGGCATTTGAAGAAGACTTTGAGCTGATGTGAGCATCCTTTCTGCCTGGCTGGGGTCCGCACGGACCCTGCGCTCCTTCATCGGCTGAGCGCCAACCTTGCCCAAGGTCCTATGTTGGTATTTGACCTGTGCATATTCCACAGGGCACAAGGCTTTTTTGTCTGCAATCCCTTCTTCAAATTGGCCTTCAGTGGGCATTTGGCACAGAGCTGGCGTGGGGGAGGCACTGGGGCTGTCGGCTGCCCCTGAGAAGCATTGGCACAGTGCCTGCTCTCCGCCAGGCATTTTGCCAGGGGCTGGTGGGCCGGTGCAGAGGAGGAACCCCATCCTGCCTCCAGCGCCCGGCCTGACCGGGAGCCCTGAAGGCATGCATACAGTTCACCCCCAGGACAGTGGTTGCCAAGGAAACGAGAAAGCCGGCAGCCAGTGCCAACAGCCACCGTTTGGGCTGTCGGAGCACAGATGTCAGGGGGCCCATTTCACAAACGCTTTTCCTCATTAAAGAGGAGGAAGCTTCATCCACGAGCGCGCTTTGAGACCCAGGAAAAGCGTGGGCTGGTGGGGGTGGGAAGGCCGCTCAATCACCCCACGCTCTGTTTGTTTTGGCCTCACCGGGGCCCTGCTCCACACCAGGGGGACGGCAGTCAAACTTTGGGCTAAAGAGCACGCGTGGGCCAAGTTTGCTGGGGGAAAACACAATGGCCCAGGGCCAAGGACAGCTGCTCTGGGCTGCTTCCCACTTTTCCTCCAAACAGCTCAAAGTCCTGGGGGCTGACGCATTTCAGAAGCCAGGAGGCAAGGCCCCACGGAGGCGAGGAAGACAGGCCCCTTGCCAGGTGGCCAGGATCTCGCGTGGCTGAGAGGAGGGGTTTTAAGGTCACTGGTGCCCTCAGGGCCTGACTGCAGGCCAGGCATGCGTCAGAGCATCTCCAGCCGTACCTTCATCACTCTGGGGGCAAGGTGCACCCTGCCTGGGGTTGAGGAGGGCCAGGTCCCACTCCAGGGAGTCGGCTCTCTTCCTGTTAGGCTCCCTGATAGCTGGTTTCTGGCACTCTTCAACCAGGGCACCTGGCGAGTGGCACCTCATCACCTGTTAGCTTTGAGTTAGTTCAGGAATGAATCCATCAGGACCCTGAGCTCCAGCAGGTCATCCCAGGTGCGGAGAGAGGAGTCTGGGTGGAGGGAGGGGAGGTAGCCTTCAGACTCACACACGGCGGCCAGAGGGGCCAGGTCAGGAAGGGCACCGGGATGTGCCCGGGACACCCGGGGAGCAGGCAGTGATTTGGCTGCCGCAGGTCTGGAGCGCCGGACATGAAGGGGTCTCCCTGGTGGAGGGGGACTGTGCCTAAAGTTGAGGGGCACCGGTCCCGGGAGGCATTGGCCTTCCAGAGACCACAAAGCAGAAGTGGCCAGGTCTGCCCCTGGCCATGTCATCACATTTCTAATGCTGTTTTTTTGGCATAACTTAATTGAATTAAAATTGAAGTACAGTGAACTGCATATGCCTAAAGAATATAATTTGATTGATTTTGGATAGGTGTACTCGCCCCTCCCCTCCCAGACACTGTCATCTGCCTGGCCACAGCCAGCATTTGCGTGTCGTGAGTGTTGGGTGGCCTGTTTTCCCTGTCGGGTGGCAGTGAGATGGCCCACACTTCTGCACGTTCTCTCTTTCTTCCCACTGCGTGAGGAAGAGCATCCCACTGGACGGCCGACTGCGCGCCCCTGCCAGGTGAGAGGCGTCACAGGGGAAGTGTCCCATCTGCCTCTGGGCAGGACACGCTGTGTCTTCAGGGAAAATGTCCAGTGTGGGATGTTATGTAGTGTGTGGTCATGTGATTTGCCTTTTCTTTGTCTTAATGGTATCTTTTGAAAAGCAGAAGTTTTAATTTCAGCGAAGTCCGATTTATAAATTTTTCAAATTGTTCCATGCTTTTGTGTCCTAAGAAATGTTTGTCTTCCCCAAGCAACAGATGTTCCCTTGTTTCCTTGAAGAAGCTGTACAGTATTAGAATTTCCATGGAGACCGGTAAGGCACGTTGAATTACTTGCGTGTATGTATTGTTTGAGATGAGGGTCAGGGTTTGCCCCCATAGATACCCAGTGGGTCCAACACTATGTAATGAAAAAACTTAATTTTCATGTTAGGTTGTCTTGGCACCTTTGTTGAAAATTAATTTACCCTATACATGTAGGTTCATTTCTTTTTTAAAAAGTGATTTTTGAAAGGAAAATTATAAGACCCTTCCTCCTAATTTTGGCCCTACATCCCCCACCCGCTTCATCGGACTCACATCCCTCCATTCTGCTTGTCTCAAAGTTGCCTAAAATGTAAACATATGACCTGGCAACTGCACTCTGGGCATTTATCCTGGAGAAATGAAATTTTATGTCCACACAAAAATCTTTACATTGATGCCCATGGCGGTTCATGATGACTAAACCCTGCAAACATCCCAGATGTCCTTCAGTGGCTAAGTGCGCTGTGGTGTGTCCACAGAACGGAACCTGCTCAGGAGCAAGAAGGAATGAGCCGCCGAGTGCCTCACAAGGGCACCCTGTGGGCAAAAAGCCCAGGCTCGGAGTTTGCATACACACTCCGTGCACATGATGTCCTTGAGACGACCCATCATGGAGGCGGATCAGCGCCACAGCACCAGCCAGTCCTTCCTGGCGAGCAGACAAATGTCTTGAATGTGGCCGTGGCGTCATGAGTCTGCACATCACAGGATCGCTGCACAAGGACGGACCCAAAATAAAATGTGTGCAGGCAAAGCCTAGCCACTGAGGGAGCGCTGCAGTCTAGCTGATGGTCGTGCCGACACAGGGTCCGTGGTTTGGATAATTTTCTGTCATCATGTGTGTTTCCACTGTTAGGGAGCTGAGGGGTAGGTACACGGGACCTTCCTGCACAATCTTGTAACTTCTTATGAATCTATAATTAGTTCAAAATACAAATACTTAAAATAAATTTGACAAAATATATGTCAAAGATTTTAAAACACTGAAGATTTAAAAACATTACTGAGTGAAATTGAAGACTTAATAAATGAAGAAATACCGTGTCGACAGAAGGGAAGACTCAACATTGTTATACATTGCTAAGCTGCCAATCTCCCCAGATTAATCTCTAGCGTCAACACAGTCCCAATCAAAATCCTAGCAGAGGACTTAAAGTAACCAAAACAAGTATGGAAACAACAAAGTTGGAGAACTTGTAGTACTTGATTTCAAGGCCAGTTACAAGGCAGTAATCAAGATTGTCATGTCATGTCATGTTATAATAGACAGATGGATCAATGGGACAGAACAGAGACCCAAGAGGTAGGCCTGCTCAGATGTGGCCAGTTGATCTCTGACAAAGGTTCCAGGGCAGTTCAGTGGGAAAGATGATGGACATTCATATGTGACAACACAGAGCGAAGAAAAATCCTCAAAACCCTTAACTTACATGACACACATACAGAAATTAATTTGAAACCGATCATAAATCTAAATGTGTGAACTAAAACAATAAAACTTCTAGAAGAAATGCAAGATAACATCATAGTGACCTTTAGTTTGGAAAAGACTTTTTAAATACAACACGAAAGTTCACAAAGTATATGAACAACATCAAACTATGAAAAACATCAATAAATTAAATTTCATCTATGTTAAAATTTTGCCTTCAAAAGACACTGAGGGAAATTAAAAGGCAAGCAGCAGAATGGGAAGAAATATCTGGAAAATATTTTCCAACAGAGGACTTTTATCTATAATATATAAAGAAGTCTTACAACTCAATAATAAGAACACAAACAATTCAATCAAAACATAGGCAAAAGCTTTGAAGGCCTGGGCCTTATAGCTCCTCCCGGCCACTGGCTGGCCTCAGGGCCCTGGGTGTCACCGCCCAGGCCGTCTCCATCACCTCGCAACGGGGTGTTTCTCAGGGGCACCCACCCTGGGCTGTGGCCCTTGTGTCCAGGCCCCCCGGTGGCGAGGACAGGGGGGAATTTACTGTGGAAAGAGGCATGCAGGCCCAGCAGGGAGCCCTACAGATGCCAAGAATGGAGGCTGCAGAGTGGTCTGGGGTTCAGGTGGCCTGGGGCCCCTGCCCCAGGACTGCCCAGGCTCTCCTGGTCCCCCGGCACAGCTCCACGAAGAGACAGGTGTGGGTGGCCTGACTGCCATGCCTCACGCACCCAGAGAGGCCCCTGGTGCATGTCAGAAGGCAACTGACCTCCAGGGAGAGACCGGGCTGTGCAGGCCGTTTGTGCCGACTGCACTGATGAAAGAAAACAGATTTGTCAGTCACTGTCGGTCAAACAGGTGCTGTCACTCCTTTTGTGGGACAGGGAACCACTGACAGGAGGCCAGCGCTCCTGCAGCCGGCGCTCAGCCCCACATGCACCCACCAGGGGCAGGATCACTGCTGGCTGCTGGCAGGTGGTCTCTGACAGATTTCCCTGCAAATGAGGGAGATGCTGCGGAGGGGAGAGGCACAGGGCGAGGGGTGCCACGGTGGGCGGGCCGAGGTCGGAATTCTGTGGCTTATATGCGCTTGATCCCCCAGCCCCCTTAATTTGGGTGCTATTATTACTCCCACTTTACAGATGAGGAAACTGAGGCTCAGGGAAGTTAAGGAGCAAGGCAACGTTATGTGCCCAGGAAATAAATGGAGTGGCTCTCAAAGGAGGTTCCTGGGCCAGCTGGGACTGGCCCTCCCAGCCCTCCAAATGGGGTCCCCTGGGGATGCCTGCACCCTGTGGATGGGGCCCTGCCTCAGAGGAGAGGGCCCTCCTGGTGCAGCTCGCCCAGGCCACCAGCTCCTGCCACCTTGCCCAGGGTGCAGAGGAACCACCGGCTCTGGCCTCAGTTGCGTCCTCGCCTGATTTTATGCCTGTGATATTGTCCCCATGGGAGGTCCCTTACCTGGACGAGCAGGCCCATCGGGGTGCCACGGAGGAGACGTGCTGGCCCAGACAGAGGGGTAGGCAGCAGCGTGCCATGGTGGGGCTGCCCAGACAGGAATCTGCACAAATGAATGTAAAACCTCCGGAAACACCAGGACCCAGGATTACCTTTGGACCCCTATAGTCTCCCTGTAAATCCATTTTTCTGACATACCCCCAGCCTGGCAGGAACCTGCCTCCAAGACCGATTTTCACTGGCTTCAGGGGCACTGCGGGTGAAGCTGTGAGCTGAAGCCTGCCCTCTGCTGGGAGCTGGCCTGGAGCAGGGAGCAGAGTGAAGGGGGAGCCGGGGACTGAGGAGCGTGGTCCTGACGGGGCCTGCCACCTGGCCTGAGGGCGCCCTGAATTCTTCAGGTCGCAGTGGGCATCCTGTGGGGAGGTTCAGGGCGAGGGCACGGGCTGAGCCTGATTTCTTTCCCGGTCTGTGGGTGGCTGGAGGGCGGGGGTGGCGCTGGGGCCTGCCTGTTCCAGCCAGTATAGCCAGGGCTTAGCTCCCTCTGACCTTGGCCTCAATCCCAGCCTCACACTGCAGCCCTAGACTCCAACCCAGCCCAGCACATGGCCTTCCGCTCGGCAGCCAGCCCTCTCCACCCTGGACCGCACAGTGGGGCTAAGTGACCCAAACAACGTGACATTCAGGGTCCATGTCAGAGGCCACTGCGACCACAGGCCAAGAGTGGGTGAGAAGCAGGTGGTGGGGTGCGGTGGGCTCTCACTCGGGCCAAGACCATGGGCCCCGAGAGCTCAGTGCGCCTGCGTGGGGGTTGCAGCTGCCCGGCCTACCCCGTTCGGCCTCTCCAGGTTCTCCCCGCCTCGTGTCCGGTTCCTTCCTCTCTCAGGACCCTGCTCCGGGCTGACACCTCGCCTGTCTGCCTGGCCCCAGCAGCCCCCTGCAGATAAACGGCCCCTATGGTCCCTCTGTCCCAGGCTCAGTCCTTTTAATGAGCCCAGGAAATCACAGGTTCCCACCTCGCAGGCCAGCAGTACAGTCACTGTCTCCAACAGCAAGTCCTCATCTTCCGCCATGGTCACACGTCCTGGAATCGCGCTGCATGTACTGCTGGCCAGGAAGACATGATAAACAGTCATTGTAGAAAAGAATAAACAAAAATTCCAGCCCTTCTTAACTACCCTGCGCCACATTTAGAGTGAATGTTTCAACATTTCTGGATGAAGTTAGTGTTTGTTCTTCCAAGAACCTCCACAGAGCTTTCATGGGTCACCACAGGGTGTCACTCTCCATTTTCTGAGGAAAGCAGGTCCGAGAGGGCGGTGGCTCTGATAGACACCCCTCCCAGAGCCCGGCCAGCACACATACTCCGGGGGCTTGTGGCCAACTGTCTGGAAGTCTGACAAAGTTGGGCAGGGAAAGTGGTTTGGCCATCCAGGTGGGTGGTGCAAGTGCCTGCCATGGAATAAGGACCTGGGTGCCTGGGCTGCCTGGCTGGCATCTGTGTGAGCTGCTCTTGGCCTCGAGAGCTGGAATCTCTGGCAAACTCAGACATGACCAAATCCTCTAGCTTAGCTGGCATTGCTAATAGCTTTTGGTCTTTGCTCTGCTCCATCCGGCTGCCCCTGTGGGGGTGAGGGGCTAGGGGTCTCTGCCTCCCACGGGGTGGGAGGAGGAGGGAAGGCCCAGGGTCAGCACCAGACCTGGGTGAAGACAGAGGGTCTGCGGTCTGGAGCAAACACAACGTGGGGCTGGGTTTCCAGCCCTGCTGCCCCTCGGGTCTGCTCCAGCCACTGGGTCCAGGGATGGCAACCTGGCCACTTACCCCCTTGTGCAGTGCCCTTCCTGTGAGCCCCACCGAGGGGTCCGCCTGCCAGAGCCCCTCCATGTCTGCAGCCTGAGCAGCAGGCAGCTGGAAGGTGCACCTGTGGCTTCAGTTATGGGACTGTCCTCCTTGTTGAACAAGGCCCATGGGGTAAAATCTTTACCTCTGCAGGGAGGTGGGATGGCATTTTCTCAGGCAGGCATTTGCAAGGCTCAGACAACTATGGGAACATGGCAATGAGATCTGAGCTCTGACCTTGCCCAGAGGTTGAAGGCCCAGCGAAGACTTGGGTCGAGGCATCAGATACTCTTTGAGGTTTCTGGGACAGATTCATGGGGGACACCTTCAACAAGACTTGGCCTCCAGGGCTGACTTGACCTGAAGGCCCTGATATGACAGCAGAACGAGACCGGGGCCTGTTACAGACATGAGGGCAGAAAGGTTTGCTCTACAAACTGAGAGGGTCCCAGCTATGCCCCACCACAAATGTTGAGATTCGCTCACTCATAAACAGAACTCTTCTCTTACATATATTCATCAAGGAAAAACGTTCATATAGCAAGTGTATAATTCAGGGGCATTCAGTGCCCTCATGCTGTGCTACTGCCTCCTCTCTTGAGTTCTAAAACATTTCCAAACACTCACCAGGAAAACGCCCATCACCACTATGCAATCGCTCCCTTTCCTCCCCGCAACCCATCTGCATTCTGCCTCTGGATTTGCCTATGCTGGATATTTCCTGTAAAGGGAAGCAGACAGCACGTGGACTCCTGTGTCTGATTTCTCTCACTGGGCACGTTTTGGGGTTCGTATGCGCTGCACTGTCAAGTGCTTTGCTGCGTCTTGTGGGTGAAGCACTCCGTTGCGTGTCACTCCGTTTATGTTTCCACCCACTGTTGGACACTTGGTGTTTCCATCTTTGGCTGCCGTGAAGTCACATGCAGGCTTCCATGTGGATGCACGTTTTTGTTTCTCTTGGATGTACACTGAGGAGGTGAATTGTTGGATCATGTGGTAGTTCCACATGTGACGCTTTTGAGGAGCCACGAGACTGCTCTCCCATCCTCACCTGTCATGTGGGAGGGCTCCCTTCTCCCCACATTCTCACCGGGTTCCACCTGGAACATCAGGCCAACCCTTGCGGTGTGAAGCAGTACCTCACTGGCGCTGTGACTGCCATTTCCCTGATGAGCGTCTTTTCATGTGCTCGCCGGACCCGTACACATCTTCTTTGGAGAAACGTCTATTCAAGTCCTAGGTCCATTTTAAAAATTGAGTTTGTCTTTATGTTGTTGAGTTGTATTTTATACATTCTGGATGCTAAACTCTTACTGGATATATAATTGGCAATTATTTTCTGCCATTCTGCAGGCTCTTGTTACTCTCTTGAGAGTGTCTTTTGATGCACAAAAGGTTTTCATTTTTATGAAGTCCAACATGTCTGTTTTGCCTTTGGTTGCCTGTGTTTTGGTGTCAAATCTAAGTTTCCACTGACAGACCAGTGGCTCAGAGGCCAAGAAGACTTATTCCTATTTCCTTCCACTAGTTTTATAGGCTTTAGCTCTTATTTAAGATCTCTTTATTTCAACAGGTCTGTTGAGATTTTATATTTCTTCTTTAGTCAATGTCAGTACTTTGCGTGTTTCTAGTGAATGCCTGTTTCACCTCGATTATCAAACTTGCTGGCACACTGTTGCTCACAGCATTCTTATAATCCGTATGCTTTCTGTAAGATTGGTAGTAACCCAAACCTTTATTTCCGTTTTTAGTTATTTTTGTCTTATCTCTTTCTTTTTCTTAGTATAGCTAATTTCTAGACTATTGTTCAGGTTTGTCAATGTTGTTGATCTTTTTAAAGAACCAGCTTTTGGGTTTATTGAGTCTCTCTATTGTTTTTGTATTCTCTGTTGCATTTATTGCTACTCTGATTTTCACTATTTCCTTCTTCCTGGTGGCTTTGGGCTTACATGGCTCTACTTAAGGTGTACTGTTAAGTTGTTGATTTGAGATCTTTATTCTTTTTTAATAGAAAAGGTAGTTTTCTTTCTTTCTTGAGGTGTAATTGACATATAAGTTTAGTTTCAGGTGTACAACATCATGATTTGGTATTTGTGCATATTGCTAAGATTCACTCTCAGCAATTTTCAAATATGCAATATAGTTAAATATGCAAAGTAAACTATGCAAAATATTGCTATATGTATTCCATTTTCATTCTTCTCTAGGTACTTTCTACTTTCCTTCGTGATTTCTTCTTTGATCCATTGGTTGATTAAAAGTATGTTATTTAATTTCTGAAAATGCAAAATGAACAAGATTAAAATTACCTTAAGCATGTCTAAGATGTTCTGAGGCATATCACAGACTGTCATTAAGCAAGTTAACTATTCCTAGTTTATTCTCACAGCCAGCTGCGCATTTTGTCACAGCACATTGGACGTAGAGTCACTGACACCCATGACTTATTTATTCTACAGCTGGGAGTTTGTACCTTTTGACTTCCTTCACCCATTTCACCCATCCACAATGCCACCCCACCTCACCCTGTAACCACCTGTCTGTTCTCTGTATCTGAGCTCTGTTTTGTTGTGTTTTTTTCTCCAGATTCCACATAAGTGAGATCATACCATATTTGTTCTTTTTTTTTATTTCCTTAGTAATTTCTCCTTTGACCCACTGGTTGTTTGAAAGTATGTTATTTAATTTCTATGTATTTGCAACTACTCCTGTTTTCCTTCTGTTATCAATCTCTTTGTTTCATTGCATTGTGTTCAAAAATAGTCTATATGATTTTGTTGGAGAAGCACTGTGTATTTCCTCGGTCCTTGTCCCCACCGCGACAGAGTTGAAGGGCAGAGACACAGTAGTGAAGCAGAGTAAAAGCTTAATTTAAAGTTACTTAAAGAGAGAAGAAGTGCAGCAGGCAACCTCAGCAAGGAGAGGCACCCTGAAAGGTTGGAGACAGAAAGTTTGATTAAAAGGTTGCATACTTAGAAAGTGTGGGCCACCGCAGAGAGGAGAGCCCCCTGAAAAGTTGAAAAGAGAGTTTAAAGTTAAAAGGTTATGCACTTGGAAAGTGCGGGTGACCTCAGAGAGAGGAGCACCCGAAAGGTTGGAGGTCCCCCCTTTTAAGGATTCTTTAGGAATGTGACTAGGGGCTGGGGCTGCAGACCTGTTAAGTGGTCTTTGAATACTTAGAATTAACAACACAAGGAGCTTCCTGCTAATTCCTCCCTGGCATCGGGCATCTCGGTCTGGGAGCAGATCAAACAGGCTGCCTGCCCAGCCCCCAAGGTGGGCTGAGTTATTGTCTGCTTGCTAAAGAGTAAGTTAAGACTCTTACATTTTTAACTTCCTGGGTATTAAAATACAATCTTTAAAATGGAATCCTTCCTGCTTTCACTGTGTTGTTTACGGCAGGGCCTGCATGCTAAATTAGTTGCCTAGGTTACAAACTACTTAATTAGGGCCAGAAGGAGAAAAAAAAACAGCATATAGGTAAAGGTAAAGAAAGTGAGCTGGGCCTGCATGATTAACACAATAAAAACATGGGCTCTGCTGAGGTGCCCTCCTTTATCTGGGAAATATTCAAACATTCCAGGCCAAGTTGCTCTTGGCTTTTTGAGTTTTAATTAATTGTGGGTCTTTTTAGTGGACTTTCTGTTCTTCTTCTCTTTCCGCCCCGCTCATACCTATTTTCCTGCCTAACAGGCCTGTGGAGAGAACTTCCATCTCTCGGGAATGGCTGGAGAAAGCCTGGAGGAGTGAAGCGTGTGGCACGGTACTGAGGTCTACTGGAGGCGGGCGGGCTGGTCCGGTGGGCGGGGCCTGCCGGAGGAAGGTGCGCTTGTCCAATGGGCTGGCTGTCGCGAGGGCGCCGAGGAGGCCAGGCAAAGGCCGCACCCTTGGGATCCTAGATGAGGTGGTGGGGGGAGAAATCTCAGGCGGCTTCAGGGTGGTGCAGGAGGCAGGGCAGAGCAGGTGGTCCCTGAACCAGGCACAGCATGTTTCAGACCCAACAGGATGTATTCATCGGGAACAGTATCAGGCCGAGGACTGCCCGCTGGCCGGGGTGCAGAGGCCTGCCCTCGCCTCTGAGCACAGCTCTAACCCTGGTGCTGAGGACGCCGGCATGGGCGGGTGATGTGGAGGCTCCCTGCTCGCCGCACGGCCGCAGGACAGCAGGTATGGGGGCAGAAAGCCTGGCCCGAGCCCTAAAGGCTCCCATCTGCCCTCCGCTGATCAGGTAGTGCGCAACGCATTAGCATCTTTCCTGGGCTGGAGAAAACGAAAACCCAGACGCACTTCAGGTGACAGCAGGCTTCCTGGTGACAGCAGCCTCTCCTGCATCGTGGCCGTCTGCTCCGGGCTCAAGGCAACACCGACGGGAGGGAGGGCTGCTCTGCTCGCACGGTATCCTCTGCCTGCGGAAGTACAGCCGGCAGGCGCCGTCTGATGATTGCCAGCCGACCCCTAGACCCCCTCTGCCTTCCTCAGGAGGCACACCTACTGTCTGTTTCCTTTGCTTCCCAGACCTCCCCGTTTCAGAGATGGGTGAGTGGGGCAGTGCCAGCATCGTTCGTGAGCTCTGGAGAGGCTCCCCGGGCGCGGGAAGGGCAGGAGGGCTCGTTTCTCTGAGTGCTGGCCCCGCCGAGACTCCCGAGGGGAGAGCACCGAGGGGAGAGCACCGTGTAGTGCGAAAGGCAAACGGCGGATTCTGACAGCACTTAGACTAGGTTGAGTGAAGGCGGAGCAGGGTAGAACTAACTCATCAACAAAGTACCCAGTGATCAAGAGGAGGCAGGAGAGTTAATCCTGCCCACATCCATTTAGGAAATTAGCCCTTCACTGCATGAAGGAATAGACAACACGAAGCCATGCGAGAATTCATTTATTTCCAAAAGATGAGTAACTCACCTTTCAGAACCAGTTACTGATGATCAGAGCAAATCGGTAACATGCTCTAAACTTGACTGGAGAATGTAGGCTGGAATTAAATAATTATTTTGTGAAGAACCTTAAGAAAAATCCCCAAGCCCATTTTAACTGTTAGGAGGAAATTTACTGAACCTGACATCTGTGTACAACGGCAGGTGCTGACACATAACTCACAAAGAAGCATGGGCCACCTCTCAGCAAGAACTGGGGGCACAGAGCCTGGTGCAGGCTTCACCAGGGCAGGCATCTGCTCTGTTGTCACCCATCGGTCCCCAGGCCTGGAACAGTGCTGGCCCGGGGTACCTGAACCATGAAAGCTTGTATGAAAAAACAGAAACAGTTCATTCACTTCTCCCGCTCTGCCCTCTCCACCTCTGCTCTCCGTATCTATTATCAGAGATTGGTTGTTTGTTAAATATATTTATATATTTTTTTAGATTTCACATATATTCCACACAAGAAAGATCAAACAGTATGTGTCTGACTCATTTAACTGGATACGATGATGCCCTCGTAGTCCATCCCATGGTCACAAATGACAAAATTTCATTCTGTTTTGTCTGGCTCTGGAGTTTTATGTCCCTGCCCATTATAGCCTCAGCTGCCCCTGATGACGGTCAGGAAGTGTTACTTCCTGTAACAAAGACTGCGTTTAAGTGTGCCTCCCACCTGCCCTCCCAGGGAGGGAAGAGGAGAGAATGAAGGAGCAGTGAGGCAGGCCCTGCACTTCCTGCACTTTGGGGCTCCTAACTGTGGGCCCCTGCCCCTGCCCTCTCTGTGGGAGGAGCACAGGGGTCTAGGTGGGGGTGTATGGGGGTGAACAAGGGGTGTATGGGGGACAGCGGTTGCTGCCTTCACCAGAGGGCACTGCTCCTCTGTGTCCCCAGGGCCCCATGCCTGCATCACCCCACATCCCTTGCAAGGGGAATGGACCCAGCACCTATGATCTAGTATCAGTTATAAATGTCTGTGGGATTAAATTCCCCATCCACCCAGTAATAGCAATATTTCAAGTGGGTTTTCTGCCCTCTCCCAGTGAGCTCCATCTGCAGGCTGGCTGACCTCCAGGCCCTGAATGGTTGATAGTCATATAAAGGTGGACACATGGAGACCTTTAAGCTGCTGAACTGAGTGACAGGCTGTTCAGGGCAGGGATGCAGAGGAGGCAGAGCCAATGCTGTTCTAGGAGGGTTTCCTGGAGGAGGAGAGAGAGAGAGAGAGAGGGGGGTTCCCAGTCCGTTTAGAAAATGGTGGAGTTTCTTACCTTTTAAAGCAGTAAAAACTAAAGGAGAAAGCCTCTCACGTCCACATTTAATTAGACACAGTTTTTTCTTCAGCTGCCTTGCTGGATAACTTTGCCCTTTTGGAGCTCAGAGTCAGGCAGGTTGTGGAGAACTTGGAATTCTGAGGAAACACAGAGCACAGTGGGTAGGACCCTGCCAGGACTTGCCCCTCACAGTGAACAAAAATGCAGGCCTCTACGTTGGGGGAGCGCGAGCACTTACTTGAGGCTGGGGCAGGGCAGCGGACAGGCAATAAAGATCAGTTGAGGCCTACTGGGACAGTCTATGTCTCAATGGATTTTCCTGGCTCCAGAGTACAGTCATGCCTGCTTTTTGACCCCGGGAGCACCTTCATCGTCTTGGATGTGGGGCTCATGCTCTGCTTCTGTCTAGGCACTGGGAGCCCGGGGACTGGCAGGGCCGGCCAAGGTGGCCCTCGGGGCTGTCATCTATTAAGGCTCTTAGGTTGCCCACCAGGAAGGGAGACGGGAGATCAGTCCAGCCACAGGGATGGAGGTGGGGACACGCAAGGTGTTCGTTCCTTAAAGGGGCTGGAAGCTTATGTGATGACATACCCTTAAGTGTAAGGCCAGCGATCACTAGCAGAAGAAGTCCAGGCACATACTTTGGGGAAACTGCCCAGTCAGTTGACTGGTCATGAGGCCAGACCCCACACCCCTGCCCAGTACATGCTGAGGCCCAGTCGAAGTCTGGTTAGAATCCACGCTTGGCCAAGAACCATACGTTGTGCATTTTCCCACGGTGGATTAGGCAGAGCTTCTGTTAATCCCCCTGTTCTCGCTGCTAGTTCTTATTACTCAGACCCAGAACCCATCTCCCCTCTCTGGGAGAGAGGCCTTAGGAAGGGAGGGGATCAGTGTCTCTCTGCTCAGAAGCTGGGGCTGAAATAGCTGTGTCTGGTGGCCACCAATGGGGTCCTCTGTGAACAGTCCCAAGGCACTGTCCTGTCTGCCCTCCTGAGGGGAGGGCTGATGACGGCAAAGATGACCCAACAGTGCAGTAGCCTTACTGTGCAGTGAGGAGCACGTGTGTGCTCATGTGTCTGCACGATGTACATGAATTGTGCTACAGTGCTTTTACCATGTAGGACTATTTTCAATACCATAGCCTACATCCAGCTTTCAAAGTCTGCATGGAAATGATATCTGACATGTTTCCCAGTCTTGCAGGAAGGCTGAGCCCAGGGTTTATCTGGTTGGGTTCTGTGTTTGCTAATAATGAATGAACAGTGGACGGTACCCACCATGCCTACAATACCCAGTGTTTCAGCAGCCCCTTTTATAGGGTGTTTGTCAGGTGCAGGTGACCTAGCCCAAGCCCCCTTAAACGACAACCAGGAAAGGAGCTGGTTTGTCACATATTTGTAAAGTTGACCGGGCATGGCTGGATCAGAGAAGTCATTTTGACTGTCTCCTGTTCCCTCTACTCATCTTTGGCCTCTGCCTTTTTCTGGACTGGCTTCATTTTCAGGAAGAAAACGTCTATTCTGGCAGGAATGTGGCTTGCATCTGCTCTAAGCAAGACTTTGGGTCTAAGCAGAGAGCCACTTTCCCAGTGCTCAGCCAAAGCCGCAGAGGAGGCTCTGTTTGGCCCAGCTAGCACACGTGCACACCCTCAACCAATCCCTGTGGAGAGAGCAGTGGGGCTTTCTGATTGGGCAGGCCCTTCTGTGGGAAACTCAGGGTGGTTGGAATCAGTTTGCTTGACTCAGGATGGGCTTCTTCCCGAGGGGTCTCAGAAGTGGAAGGGGGGCAGGCCTGGCTGGGAGCACGCTGGGAGCTGAGCCCTCTGGGAGCACAACCTGAGCCAGGAAGCCAGTGGGCGAGAACAGCGTCCGGAGCAGCTCCAGGAGCCCCCCGCCCCCCGCCATGGGCACAGCACCCCCAACCGCCACCTCGGCGTGGGCCCCCCCACCCCTGCTCCTGGGCGCCCACATCCACCGCCACTCCGGACATGGCCCCCTTCCCCCTCCCTGGGCACAGCCCCTGACCCACAAAACACTCCTTGTGCCCCCTACCCCACCCCCAGCTCAGCCCCGCCTGCAGCTCCCACACAGTACACTGCCCCCATGCGCAGGCACACGCCTCATCCTTTCCCTTGGGACCCCGGCCCCGCTATGGGCGTGCCCTCCTCCCATGCAGAGGCTGGAGCTATGGGTCGCGGGCGTTGTGGAGCTGGGATCCAGCGCATCAGGCCCAGCAAGGCCACAGCACAGGCACCCAGTCCCCAGGACGTCAACAACACGCGTGCTTCCCGCTCAGGCCACTTTGTGAGTGGAGGTCCCGTCCCCAGAGGAGGAGGAGGTCGTGGCAGGGCCACATGGCAGACACCTGGCATCTATGGGACTGCCTCACTGGTGACGCTGTGAGGCCAGACCTGCAGGATCTCCGGAAGCATGGCCTGCCTCCCTGACCTTGTGCAGTGGTGTCCCCAAACCTGGGAGCCAGGAACACCCAAGGCAGCACGTGAGCGTGGGGTGGCAAGGGACACCCAGGGCAGCATGCACGAAGGGCTGCGAGATGCCAGCCCTGCACTGCTGCTCCCACAGCGCTTCCTAAACCCGCCCTGCAGACTAGAGGCTTGTGGTCCTCCATGTCAGCCCCCCTGCTTACCCAGAGTCCACTTTGTGCTCCAGGGGCAAGCAGGGAGCTGGCCTCAGGGCCGTGGAGGCCGTTCTCTCTGAGTCTCTCAGGGCGGTCTGTCACGGCGCTGGCATTCACACCTGCCTCCTGCAGCCCTGGCCACGACCCCCAGGTGCAGCCCAGGTGGCTCACCCTCCTATCAGGTGCAGCAGGGTGCTCACTGGACCAGGAGGCCTGGGCATAGGACTGTCCCCCTGTCTGCAGCCTCCAGGTGCCTGCTTTTCTTTCTGGGCTTGTTCATTCCTGCACTTCTGGTGGTCTTCACTGGCAGTGTGAGGTTTGCCCTAGATGGTCTTGGTTTTTGCAGCGGTGAGGAGAGGCTGAATGATACCAGCCCCCTTGATGCCAGGCATGTCTTGAAACAGCCATGTTAAGGACTGTGCTCCCAAATCCTCAAGCGGGAGGACAGTGGCCTTTTTTGCACCACCTCTCTGAAAGGACATGTTCCTTAGGCAACCGTGTAAACACTAAACCTTGTTTGAGATGATTTTCATCCCCTGGATCCTGGAGAAAGAAAAGAGACAGAATATGAGACCCCCACTTGTGTAATCACGAGCTCAGCCTCCCCTTCTGGAGTAACTGACCTTAAACCCTTTGCTGCATAATTGAATCCTGCTGTAAGCCTGGGCCTTGCTCACCAGAGACTTTTCTAAGCATTACCAAGACTTTTGCAAGCTCTACTGTGAGGTTTCCAGATTTTACGAGCACTTTCTCCATCCGGTAAGTAAGATTTTGAAAGAGTTGGCAATCTCTAGAAGCCTGTTGTTATTGTAACCACTTCAGTAACTTCATCAGTTTCACAGCGTCGGCGAGGACATGAAACACATCGGGAACCGTCCAGATGGTGGCTGTCCGCCTCATACCAATCCGCTGATGGACGCTCGTGTGCTTTCTTGGTGTTTCCTTCCAAGGAAACCACTTTCCATGGTTTGGAGCTGTAATTGCAAAGAGGAAAGTCACAGAAACAGCAGGATTATCTGACTTGTTTGCCAAGGACATGCTGCTCTCCTAAAATCCTCTTGTCATTTTCTGCAATCAGGTCATGGGCCAAAAAACCAGCAGCCATCCAGACAGTCTGGGAAAGACAACACTGGTAAGGAACTTCATTAACTGTCACTCTGAGCCACCAGCAGCATGTATGTTCTGATGCCAGGACAGGACACCTTGACAGAAAGCCTGGTGGAATCATGCATAGCGCACTTGGAGCCAGAGAGGTTCTGACTGCTTTCAGGGGAGCAGGGACTCTGACCAAGGAGGAAAACCGAGGTGGCTCTTTAAAGGCAAACACAGTAAGTAACTGGCTTAGACCAGCCGAGGAGTGCCGCCCAGTGCACGCCAATGCACCTCCATGGTGCTGAGCGCCAGAGCAGCGGGCTGCCCATCTGTACGGGCACTGTGCCCCGGCCGCCAGACACGGCAAGTACTCACTCTGACTCCTGAGCCCCCCACAGGACAGAGCATTCTTTCCAGATGAGGGGTTTGTTTGAACCAAGCAGCGCTCCTCTCTGATTAAACACAGTCAGCACATAAGCGCTCTGTGTGTACATCGAAGGGGATTAGGAAAATACGCTGTGCTTACTCTGCGGACCCCAAAGTGGGCACCTTAACCCTCTGAGGTGCCAAGAGTCCAAATGGGTGGCAACAGAGGAGGCTAAACTGGCCCATTGCTGCCAGTGGGTAAACAGTGTCCTGGCAGGCCTTCCTCCCAGGACAGCCACCATCCTACTAAGGTGGGTGCAGTGGGCAGGTCCCCACAGCTGCAGGTCCTCCAGGCAGTGGCTGACTGCCCCATGCACAGCACGGTGGCACACCCGGGCCCAAATCAGACTGGCTCCGTGTGGACCCTGCACCCACCGCACACCAGGACTCAATGCAGGTGAGGCCCCCAGTGCCCCTGAGCCTAGGATGAGTTTCCATATCTATGGAAGAGGGACACAACCTTGCAGGGCACTTGAACGGAATAATGAGATGGGTCATCTGAACAGTGGACACTGGGAACAGTGTCAGCAGGTGCCAAGTTGGTATCCCTGCCTCTGTGGCTATGACATTATAGGAAGATCCAGAAAATGAAAGAATGTAGAGAAACTACTACTGTGACCCATGAACTATTTACCACCAGACCATCAGAGAGCCTAATGTCAGCAACCCCAGCCCGGTGGCTGTCTGCCAATGGGAGGGAGGATGGGGGGAGGGGCTGGGCAGGGTCAGGGCATCACAGCACATCTGAGGCATGTGGGACGTTGCGGCTTCCCCTGGTAACCAAGGGCCAGAATGCAGAAGGGCATCCAGAACCTTCTTTGAGGTTGCATTCCCCAGTTCAGCCTGAATGCCCACTCGGTGCTGGAGCTGATGGTGGCCTGGTCACACTCGGCCTGCACTGAGCCACCTGGCTGTAGTTCCTGTGACCTGCTCCAGCTGCACCAGTTGACCTTCAGGAGCTCCAGGCTGTGCACAGACAGGTGACACCAGCTGGCCATGTGGACCAGCCAGGTTAGCACTCCTGGAAGAAGGAATTGAAATAAAAACCTGATGGACTGGCTTAATAGAAAAATGGATAGGACAGAGGAAAGAGTTGGTGAACTAAAAGCTAAAACAATGAAAACCACCCAATCTGAACAACACAGAAGAAACAGACTTTTTAAAAAAACAATAACAGCCCTTTTTCCAGGGCTTTTGGAACCTGTGGGTCAGGACCTGTGGCATTATAACAGAAGCACTAGTATCCGTGTCACCAGAATCCTGGAAGAAGAGGAGAAACAAGACAGGGCTGAAAAAATACAAATATATAATGGATGAAAACTTCCCAACTTTGCCAAAATTAAGAAGTTGAAAGAATTCCCAAACAGGATAAAACCAAAGAAATCCACATCAGAAAACCAACATAATTAAACTTCTGAAAACTAAACACAAAATGAAATTACATTTTACCCATAGGAAAAAAACTATTCAAATTAGCAGATTTCTCATCAGAAAAGTGTAGAGGCCAGAAGGAAGTAACCCAATATTTTTCAACAGCTGCAAAAACTTCAACTTGGAAGCTTGTGTCCAGCAAAAGCAGCCTTCAAGATTGAAGGGAGGACCCACGGCATTTTCACTGGAAGGAAAACAGAAAATGCTCACCTACCCTAAAAGAACATTAAGAAGATTTCTTTAGACCAAAAGGAAAGGATCAAAGGAGGGAACTTGAACATCAGGAAGGGAGAAAGAACATGGTAAACAAACTATGTGTGAGTACAACAGGCTTTCCTTTTCCTCCTGAGTTTTCTAAACCACGTTGGACAAATGAACCAAAAATTATACCATTGTCTGACATGGAGGAAACAAGACGACACATCATAGAAGAGGGTGAAAAGATGTAAAGAGAAGTAAGGTTTCCATACTTCATCTGGGCTGGTAAATGGTGATAGCAGTGGACTGTGGTTACGTTATTTATATATGAATTAATATCTAGAGAAACTACTAAAGAAATATTCTGAATAACATTACAGAAAAATCAAAAAACAATTCTAAAAACTGTTCAGGTAATCAACAGGTAGGCAGGAAAAAGAAAACAGAAAAATAGAACAAACAGAAAACAAACAATAAAATGGCAGACACTAGCCATAACGTATCAGTAATTATACTAAACATGAATGGTCTAAGCACACTAAATACACTAAAAGATTGGCAGAATGGATTAAAAACCGTGACCTAACTGTATGTTCTCTAACAAGAACCTCACTTCAAATGTAACAATCTAGGCAGGTTGAAAGTTAGTGGAATAAGATGTATCATACAGACATTAATCAAAGAAAGCAAAAGCAACTATATTGAATCAGAAAAAACAGACTTCAAAGCAAGGAAGATTGCTGGAGACAGAGAAGGACATTCTAGCATGATAAAAAGACATAGGAGTCCTAAATGTTGCTCCTCAAACAACAGAGCTACAAAGTATAGGAAGCAAGAGCTGATGGAGCTGGAAGGGGACAAAGGCAAATCCACATTCTGGTTGGAGGCCTCACTGTGGCCTCTCCCCATGACCGGGGCAGCGAGCAGACAGAAGCCCAGCGAGGGCACGGGGCTCAGCACCCCGGCGACAGGACCTACTCACCGTCTGTCACACATCCCACCCACACCGCCAGAATATGCTTTATTCCCAAATAGCCACAGAACATATACTAGAATAGGCCATACCTTGGGCCACAAAATGAACCTCAACACATTTAAAAGAATCGAAATCATATAGAATATGTTCTCTGACTTCAACGAAATCAAGCAAGGGATCAGTGACAGCAAGATAACAGGAAAAACTCGAAAACTCAACATTAAATTTATAAATAATCCCAGGATCACATGGGAATTCTCAAGGGAAATTTTAAAAAGACATCAAACTGAATGAAAATGAAAATATAACATGTCAAAATGTAGAGGGCTACAGCTCAGGCAGTGCTGACACAGTACTTGAAAGGACTAAACACATACCTTGGCAAAAAGGAAATGTCTCAGGTTAATAATCTAAGCTCTCACCTCAAGGACCCAGAAAAGGAAAAGAAAAATAAACCAAAAGCAAGCAGAAGGGAAAAAATGTTATAAAGGTAAGAGCAGAAAGCCATGGAACTGGAAAATCAAAACAAGAGAAAAGCAATGAAGCAAAGAATACTTCTTCAAAAAGGTCAATAAAATAGACAAACTCTAGCAAGACTGACAAGGAAAGGAGAGAAGATACAGTCGTGAGCGTGAGAACCAGACTGGACCGTGCAGCCACTGCAGATGTCAGAGGGGACAGAACACTACACACAGCTCTGTGTAAACAGAGCCACTCCCACAAAACGCACCAACTCACAGAAAATATAAATGACCACAACTCTATGAAACAGATCATTTGATTAGCTTTATAACTATTAAGAAAATTAGACTCATAATTTAAAAACTGCCAAGAAAGAAATATCCAGGCCCAGATGGTTTCACTGGAAAATTCTAAATTCTACCAAATGTTTAAAGAATTAGTGACAACTTTACACACTCTCCTCTAGAAAATAGAAGAGAGGGAAATAAGCCCACCCTTTTGTTTATTGCCACATTATTTACAATAGCCAAGGTGTGGAAGCAACAAAAATCCCCATCAGTAGATGAATGGATAAAGTAGATGTGGTACATATATGTAATGGAATATTATTCAGCCATAAAAAAGAACAAAATCTTGCTATTTGCAACAATGGGTGGAATTAGAGGATGTTATGCAAAGTAAAATAAGTCAAAGAAAGACAAGTACCACATGATCTCACTTACAGTGGAATCTAAAAACAAAGCAAGCAAACAAACCAAAAACAGACTCATAAACACACAGAACAAACAGGCGGCAGCCATGGTGGGGCGGGGGAGCAAATCAGGTGGTGGGGATAAAGAGGTAAGTCAAAAAGTTATAAGAAAGAAAATAGAGAAAACCATTTCTAACTCATTTTATGAAGCTCATGTTGCCCTTATATCAAGACCAAAGACACAAAAAAGAAAACTATACACCAATATTTCTCATGAATATGGATGCAAAAATCCTTAACAAAACATTAATACATAAAAAGAATTACATTCCATGAACAAGTGGGGTTTATTCCAGGGATGCAAGACTTTATCAATATTTGAAAAATCATTCAGGGTAATCCATCATATTAGTGGGCAAAGAAGAAGGATCACACAACCATGTCAGGTGGACTGAAAAGGGCATTTGACCAAAATAAGCACCTATTCATGCATGATAAGACAGCTACCTCAGTGGTCATAAACTTGGTAGGACTGCAGGATTCAAGCTCAGTATAAAAAATGAATTGTACCTCTATGTGTCAATAGAAACACACATATATATGGTCTTCATTTTCAACAAAGGCGCCAAGATAACAAAGAAAGGGATGTCTTTTGAACAAATGATGCCAAGACAACCAGATATTCAGAAGAAAAAAAACATTATTGACCTTTATTTCACACTATACACAAAAATTAACTCAAAAAGGACAATATCCCTAAGTTTCTGCAAACTACAGAACTTCTAGAAGAAAACGTTTTGCAACCTTGGAGGCAGGTTTCTTAGATTGGAGGAAAAAAAGCACAAACCATAAAACACAAACTTGTTAAGTTGGACTTTATAAAAATTTAAAACTTTTGTTTTTGGAAAGACACCATTAAGGAAACAAAAAGGAAATAGATCAAAACAGGAAAATTCTTTGTTTTTTTTCACCTATGCTGAAAAGGCATTAGTAAAATTTATCAGATTTTATATGATAAAAAAATTGATAACTAGAAGCAAAAGGAAACATGCTTGACATGTTTTTGCTCTTAAGCGGTGAGAAGCTCTTTTGAATATGTTCTACATGCTGCTTTCGTTCTCTGTTCCTGGCTGTACATCTAAAGTCATAAATCCTCTCCCTAAAGACAAGTGTGCCTCTACCTGGAAGCTGTCCAGATGCTTGTGCCCAACACATTTCAGCATCTCGTTAGACTTAAAGATAAGTGAGAACAAAAAACAAAAGGTGGGGGAAGGAGGAGGCGACTCGTTCTGCATTAATGGGGGGATGTGCAGAGCAGACCCTCCTCCTCCTCCCTCCTGTGCAGTGTGAAGACCTCAGGCAGAGGATGCCGGCAGGACAGCCTGCACTGATGGGACCCTGCGCCAGCTGGCCCAAGAAGCATCCTGGACTTCTGCCCAGCAAGGTCACTGTAAGGTATTAAAAGCTGCGATGTTGAAAGGCTCCCTGATTTTCTCCCAGGAGGCTCCTGGGCTGCATCAGGCTCCCCAGATCAGAGAGGAGGCAGCTGTGAAGTTTGTACTTGGAGGAAGTTCTGACGAGGAGCATGGAGCAAAGGCAAGAGCACCCTCGGGGGGAGCAGTGAGCTTCTCCAGCGTCACTGGGCCCGGGACAAGAGGACCCTCTCCACTGTTACTCACATTCCCAAAGTTCCACCCAATGCCGCAAGACCAATAAAGAAATAAACAAGGAGAGAACATTTAAAAAAAAAAGGAAGGGAAAAGTAAGTGTGACAATTTGCATGTGACGTAAGGATACATATACACACAAATGCACACTTACATGTGGGATCTTAAAAATCCACCTCATAGAAGAGCAGACTGGTGGTCACCAGGGGCTGGGGGAGGGGAACACAGAAGATGCTGATGAAATAATACACACATCCAGTTAAAAGGTGAGTTCTGAGGATCTAAGGTACAGCATGGTGACTGATTACCAATACTGTATTGTACACTTGAAATTTGCTAAGAAAGTAACCTTAAGTGTTTTACACACACACACGCAGTAGTAATCTGAGCTTACTGTGGTGATCATTTCACAATACACGTGTGTCAAATCATCGCGTTGCACCCCTCAGACTTATTCGGTGTTATTTGTCTCTTATATCTCAGTAAAGCTGGGGGAAAGTGATATGATGACTCACCTAAGACCGAGATCTAGCAAAGAGTGTGTCTAGAATGCAAACACAGTCTGGCCAACTCCAGAATCAGAGCTTTGAGGCACAAAACTTCCTCAAACACCCAAAAGAATGGACTCCAAGGCAGTAAAGCAAAGGGAGGAAATGACACTGATGGATAATAAAGTGAATATAGAACGCCAAGAGCATCTCCAGAGGCAATGGTGAGGATGGAGAACCCATTCAAAATAGCAACACAATTTTTCTGTTAAATACTTGTGGTCAGTCAAGAAATATGTACAAAATTTATATTGACGAAACAGCAAATTTTGTAAAAGACTATAAGAAAAACTTGAATAAGTTGAGAGATGTAAGAAAACTATCAAAAGCAGGAACCAGAGATGGGAGGTCTGCTGGTCTGAGTGCATAAAAATATAAAATGTATAAAAAGTACAAAACCCCACCATGCACACCTTTGTGAAGCAGGTGACAACATAAACCGCAGGACGGGGCATAAAAGTGGCACAACTAGACGAAGAGACGCTGCTCTCTCTACAGCCCTTTTATTTGTTGAAATATTTGGTCAGCAATGAACAAGTTGGCTAAAGCAGGGGATCACTGCTGTGATGATAAATCTCAAACGTTTCGACTGCATGTCCACTGGAGCTCAGGAGGACGTGCACCTGCGCCTTGGGCACAGCAGTGAGAAGTGCGACCAGGGCTAAACGCCCCACACCAAGCTGCTAGCCACATGCATTTCGGTAATTTCCAATGATGCAAAACCACAGAGACTTTAAAATGATGTTTTAAAAGCGTTTTTAGTAAAATTAGAAAGTGCTAATGATACTGCGAAGTAAAAAGAGCGTGGCACGGGCTGCATACATAGCAGGAACACATTTTGTGAAAACCTGTAGTGACGTGACATACCTATTTATACATTTACATATGTATTAAGATGTCAAGAACATGTGAAAATCGTAACAGTGCTTATCTCTGGATAAACTTAATTTCCTTGTATTTTTTGTATTTTTTTAATGGTCTGTAATACATATGAATTAATTTTATAGTTAGAAAAAGGAGCCAGACCCTGGGTCACCGGTGTTTGACACAAGTGGAGAAGATGGGCCAGGACAGGCCTCTCAGGTATGCTACATTTGAAGCCCCCACTGGGGATATGTGGCAGAAAGGCCATCCATGGAAACTCTATCTGCTTAACATTTTCCCCAAAGTATTTTCATTTCAAAAGTCTAAGGGATGAATTTAAAAATATTCAGGTTATCGCCCTTGTGTCTGCTTATATCACCTCTTATGTCTGTTTATAAACACCTCTCGTGGCGTTCCTATGATCCTTTTCTTATTTAATCTAAAAACTTGTAGCTGCCTGGATTTGGGGGTGGGTTGGAGCCTTCCTTTTAAAAATGCTTTACGGCAAGGCTCACTGCCCAAAATAGCAATGCCAAGGCTCACTTTCAGTCAGGAAAGTTTCCAGAGTTAACTTTTGAATTTTTCATTTGCATACTGCTGGTAAGTCCTTGGAACTTCCTTCTGTGTTGCCACGTGGCCCTGCTTGCTTATTAATTACATGATCTTGTACGATATTTGTCTCTGCAAGCCTCAGTCTCCCTCTCTGTACAACTGATACAAGAATGCCTGCCTCACTGGGCAGACAGTGTGTGCATCATACATCCAATAGATGGAGTCCCGACCTCGCGATCTTCATTATCACCACTGCCCCTGACACAACTACCATGAGTATCTGCAGGTGAAGCTGCGGGATTCATTTTGTCCACAGTTCTGTTTGTCTTTTCACCTTTAAGGACATGTCAGCACTTTAGGAGGGCCATCCACCCTGTGCCTCTGCTTGACATTTTAGAGTATCTATTATGATTACAAGCTTAGTGCCTGAATCCCTGGGGCCCGCCTTGCCTCCACAGACATTAACCTCTTTCTCTCTCTTTTCAAAACGGTTCGTTTAAGTCCACACATGCTCGAGCAGCAGCCTGGGGCTCCCATGCACCTTCCCACCTCCCTCTGCAACCCCAGTGGAGTGGGTGATTGGTCACTGGGCCGGGCATGCTTTTTTTCTCCGACTCTCACCTTGGAGTGCACCTTGCCAGATGTCGGTCCACTGTCCTTTCCTGGGGTGCCACTCCCACTGTGCCTGGGTTTGCATCCCAAGGAAAGCTACCTTTGCGCCATCTTCCTGATAGTCTATTTCTTTCTTAAGTGCTACAAAAGTGACAGGCTCCAATAAGGCCCTCTTAAGTTATGGATAGGCCCTCTGTTTTTGACGGTATGCTTATTTGGAATACAGTGAGTTTTCCAAAGCTGTATTGTCTTTCCTCCCGCCAGACAGCTAGACAGCCAGAGAGCCAGGGACTATTGTTTGGAAATTTATGGGGACTCTGCTATAACATGTAAATTCTTTGGCCACTGAGGGCCACCTCGTAAGGAAAGTATGCACTGGAACAATGGAGGTGTGGAAAGGATTCACATGACTTCCAGGAATGACATTAATAAGCCAAAAATATTAGTTCCCAGTGAAGTTTACTGGTGGGCTGCAGCGATGATCGGCCTCTGGCACTGGGCACTTCAGCATGTCGAGGCCCTTCTCTGTCTCCTCAGCTGTACACAGGGGAGGCAAGGTGAGTCGTTCATCTGCTCTGAAGACAGGAAAGGGCCTCCGTGCGGCCCTGCACAGGGCTGTGGACTCCATGTCACTGCTTGTCTGCTTGAACGGTGAGCACAATGTGGTGGAGGTAACACATACAGAAGGCGGAGCCAGACCAACAGCAACCTGCGCACACATGAGCAGAAAATGCATGCAGAGGCCGCATCTCACGGGGAGTTTGCATTATAAAATGTCATTATAGGAAATCTGGGGGAAACACAAGAGAAAGAAGCAATCATTTGGTGTGCCATCCACTGGACAAAACCATGGTGAACATTTTTGCCATATTTTCTTTGACAACTTTCTTGGAAAAGGTATATCGCCTAGGACACTTTTCCATGCCTCAGGCGTGGATGAATGAATGTCACTGACTCTGGACAAGCGTCACTTGATTCCTTCTCATCCTCCATCAGGAGAACTTACCACAGCCCACCTGATAATCTCTGTTAGACATGTGGGTTTTATATTTTTCACTATTATAAATAATGCTACCCTATAATGAATATTTTTGGGCATAAGGATTTTTTCCACACTTCGAATTTCTTCCTTTGGATA
This sequence comes from Smutsia gigantea, assembly GCA_032199065.1. Lineage (NCBI taxonomy): Eukaryota > Metazoa > Chordata > Mammalia > Pholidota > Manidae > Smutsia > Smutsia gigantea. The sequence goes on from JAVSCE010002200.1 coordinate 141,778, forward strand.
AGTTCCCAGAGATAGATTATTGGAACAAGGGTTGTCTTCACGACTCCTGATACGTATTACCTGGCTGGCCTGACACTAGGCCAGTGCTTTTAGTTAAATAAAATTGATTTAAGTACTGAAACACTTGTGTTTTGTTGAGAGTTTTGGGGAGGAGTTTCTTCTACTTTGCAGATGCTGAATAAATAGTGCAACACTTGGTGTTTAAGAAGAGTCTACGGTGAGGGTTGTTTTTTTTCCTGTATTTATGGAAATACTTTGTGCATCGAGCATACAGGGTGCTGGAAAAGAGGCTCAGAAAGAAGCAAGCCTAAGTCCCCTAGAGGAAGTTCTGGCCCTGTGAGTGAGGGACAGCCCCTCAGGCCCCGAGGCACCAGCCAGGTCAGATCTAATGCTTGTGGTGGCAGGGGGGAGGGACACATGGCCCAAATGTGCGCTGCAGGAGAGGCGCAAAGCATGCCCACCTCGCTGTGGCGGGACAGCGGGGAGCCTCTCATGCCCTCCAGGGCTCACACTGAAGAAACAGACGACTCACAGGGGCTCTAACATTTTTCCCAGGAGCTCCGCTCTAGTTTTCAGTGATTCATTGCTTCCAGGTTGAACAGCTTAATATGTTTTGTTTCCTGAACCAAGCCCGCAGGTTCCACAGAGCAGAAGAGAAGCGGGGAGCTGCCGGAGCAGCAGTGGGGGTGCAGGCCCCTGGCGCCAGGCCTGGGTGGATGTCTCCCCACTCCTGCCAAATCTGAAGCCCTGAGATGCCCTGGCGGCTTCCAGCTGGCGGGGTCCCTGCTGCTCTGCCTGTGATCCTTAATCTTGGAAGAGAGGTTTCCATCCTCCTCCAGCCTGTGGGTGGTCATGATAAAGTACAGTCCTGCCTTGCTGGGGCCCAAGGTCCCATGAGAGAAGATGTGTTCTTGTTCCAGCCCCTTTCAAGTTTGAAATAAGAACCCCAGGTCCCATGAGCCTCTGGTGTGGACAGTTCAGAGTACTTAAATTCCTGCTTTGCTGTGAGCACCGAGAATGTAGCTGAGTGCACGATCTAGAAAGTGGTCAGGAAATCAGGGCCCTGCACCCTGACTCACCCTTGGCATGAGCCCCACCAGCAAACTGGGCATGTGCACACTTGGGTACAGCCCTTTCAGCCACTCTGTGCTGGGAGGAAAGCGAGGAGGGAGATATAGGAGGCTGAGGGCCACATTTCCTCCTGAGAACTAGAATGTTCCGCAGAATCGTGTGTGCACACTGCAGGAAAGAGGCCAGGCAGAGTATAGATGCCATCCAGCTCCTCCAAGTTCAAAACCAGGCCAAACTGACCTTTGATGGAAACGTGAGTGCCTGGCTGCCTCTGGCAGGTGGTTGGGCGTACTGAGCAGGGACTGAGGGTTACACAGGACTCTCAGCTTTGCAAATTGCACAACTTGTTACACATAAACTTTACCTCCAAACCCCTACCACCCAGAGGTGGCTTGACCAAAATGCCCAACTCAGCCCTGCTAAGAACTTCCAGGGTCTTTCCTCTAGGCTGGCTTCTCTCACCCAAACTAAACTCTGCTTAAAGCTCTAGTGTGTCGGGTGGCTCTTTGGAAACGGTTTCATTCCAAACAGTTTCTTCCTCTCTTCACTTCCTGGGCCGGGCTTTGCAAACAGTGAAATGGAGAGTACCCTCAGAAACAAGGCCGCTAGCCTTCTGTCTTTTCTACTTGATCATTCGTCTGAAAACAGTCTCTTAACTGCAGGGGAGCAGCGTGCGGGGTCAGCCCTGCCCTCGCGCAGCACCTTCATTAGCAGAGCACCTCAGCCCGAGCCATCAGTCGGCTCTTCACCCCATGGGTGGCAAGGGGTTCTGCACAGCTCTGCCATCCGGAGAGCATCTGGGCATTATTCTGAACGAGGGACCCAGTGCAGGGGACTGAGGGCTGTCTGCACCCCTGCTGGCAGGCTTGGAGGATAACCAGCTGTTAGTCTGCCTCTACCAATGGCCCCTCCTTCCAGGAACAGTTCCTGGCTTCTCTTTGGAGTGGCCTGAGCAGGCCAGGCCCACAGGACCCCCAGGGTTCTGCCCGCGACTGCCCTCCTGGGCCTTGGAGCTCGTGCTGGGCACCACTCCAGGGCCCATCCAACCAGAGTGGACCTGGAGGGCTACAGGAAGCCCAAGGGCCTGGGCCAGACCTCAGCTGGCTCTGCCTCTAGGCTCTGACCAATACAAGCCAACCCACCAACCCCCCCTTTCTGTAAGCACCTCAGCCTAGGTTTTCTGCACCTGCCACCTGATGAAATCATGAAGAACTAGCTTCGGTCCACTGTCCCAGGCCTCCTCTGAGTGGCCACCCCCAACCCGTCTCCATCCAACAATTCCACCACTTTACAAATGTTACACAAACAGGGTCTTGGGTCTGCACCGCTAAGCCTGGCTTCCTCCCTCAGCCTAAAGCTCCCAAGACCTACCTGTGGGTGTAGGATGGTCTGTGGTGTGGACGGACAGGTGTTCTCTACTCGGGGTGAAGGACATCTGAATTGTTTCCAGTTTTGCTATTGCAAATAAAGCTGCTACAAACTTATGTGTGAACACAGTTTTCATTTTTCCAGAGTAAATGCCAAGGAGTGTGATTGCTGTTGTATGGCAAGTGAGAAACAGCCCCACTCTTCTCTGGGGCGGCCTACCCGCCACTCCACCCAAGGAGCGATGAGAGGTCTGGTTCGTCAGCCTCACCTGCATGCTGTCATTGTCTATCTTGGCCGTTCTGACAGGTGCGTGTAATGTCTCGTGTTTGTATTTGCATCTCCATCATGGCTGATGATACCCGTGAAGTGTCTGTTCAGATCTTTTGCCTGTTTCTAGTTGGACTGTCTGTTTTCTTGCAGCTGAATTTAGAGAATTTTTCATATATTTTGGATGCAAGTCCTTTGTCAGACCTGTGATTTGCAAATATTTTCTCTCAGTCTGTGACCTGTCTTTTCAGCCCCTAATTAGGATCTTTTGCAGAAGTTTTAACACTCACCTATTTCAATGATTTCACCCAGTCACCCAAGCCCACACCACCAGCAGTAAGGCCCACCCCCCATCTTTCCAACATTCAGACCCTTTGCTGAGCGCCTACAGTGTGAGGCGCATGGCGAAGTCCACACGCAAAGAGTGATCATAACTCGAGGGACCAGCATGGGGAAGGGACCTGAGTCAGTTCTGGGTGGGGGTGCAGGACAGGGTCCCAGGGGCTAAGGCCCTTCACTGAGGTTGGAAGGATGGATGGAATGGGGCTGTGGTGGCTGAGTAGGGAGAGAGGGCCTTCTGGCCACCTGCAGCACCGGGCTGCACGTGCTTTCCTCACGGGTCAGAGGCCCCAGCCGCTCACAGACACGGGCCCGATGCTGCCGTCCCCGGCTGACTTCCCGGTGGGGGCTATGTGGATTACGAGAGACGCCCCCGTAGGCCCGGTGGGAAGATTCACTCCTGGTCCATCTGCCACGCCAACTGCCTCCCTTCCTTCTCACCTCTCAGCAAAGCACAACTGTCCCACCACCAGAGAGTGGGACAAGGGGAAGGAATGTACCAGCCACCAGATCCATCTCTCTGCAGCAGAAACCTTATTTTTTCTTCCAAGTTTTCCCACCTGATAACTGGTGATCTCAAATAGCAATACGTGATCCTGAGATGAACAGCAGATTCTCGCGAGTGTGATGTGAAGCCAAATTGGGTGTAGGTTGAAGTGCGTGGCTCATCCGAGGCAGTTTAGCTGTTTTAGTGCCCCAAAGACATCCCTATAAAACAAGGTCTCCTATGAGGCGGCTACAGAGCCAAAGTCACACCTCCTTGCGCTACCACACAGCCCCTAGTCACTTCTTCCAGGGGACACGGCTCCCACGGGCCCTTGGCTCTCAGGCAGGTTGGGTGGTTTACAGCTGGGGAGCGAGAGGAGGTGGGTCATGGGGGCAAAACTGATCTGATAAGTCTGTGCTGCCCAGAAGGACTCACTCATCTTGACCTTGGACACCTCAGCTGTGAAACAGGAAGAGCTCTGCTTACGCATAAGGCTTTATATTGAGGATTCAAAATAAAGTACTTAAAAGATAAATTACTCAACAAATGATATTAGGGCAGCCAATTTTCCATTTGGGTAGAACGAAACTCCTGCTCTTTAGTCTTCGTCCCATGTATTAAAATACATTTCAGACAGAAGACAGATCAAGGATTTCAATGTGAAACAATAAAAAAAGAAACACAAAAGAAGGAAATAAGGGCACAGATTTTTATAATCTTGGAATGAAGCTACTCTGAGGAAAATACAGATATAAAATCCAGAGGCAGTGAGAAAAAGGCTGATAAACTTGACTCCATCACACTTTTTAAACTTTTCATGGAAAAAAGCATGATAAAGAAAAGAAAATCTGGAGGACCTTCACTGTACTTGGCACAGATGCCATCCCTCCAACATAAAAGGAACCCAGCCAAGAGCAGGCTGGCTCCCAGCCAAGGGGGACAGCTCCCACTGAGTCCTTCCCACATGGGGCAGCCAGAAATTTTGGACACAGTACAGAACCAGTGCTCGAGGACACTGGAGGGTCCGCAGGCAGGACGAGCAGGGGTCCTGGTGGCGACAGCGCTCTGCATGCCCAGCTGTTGGGCGTCAGTATCCAGACTGACATCTCTTTGGCTTTGCAAATTGTAACCACTGGAGAGAAATGGGGTAAAGAGTGGGGAAAATCTATGTTACTTTTCACAACTGAGTGTGAACCATCAATTATCTCAAAGAAAAAAGATTTAATTTAAAAAAATCAATTTGTGTAATTTACAGGATTATAGAATAAAGGATTAATTCACATCACCATCTCAGCAGATGCACAGAAAGCATCTGACAAAATTCAACAAAGATTCAAAGATTCATGATTTAAAAAACACCCAGCAAACAACAAGAACCAAAACTAGAACACAGCAAAAATAGAGGGGAATTATCTCAACCTGATAAAAGGCATTTAAAAATCTACAGGTTAATGTTGGCGGGGCACAGGGAGGGCTGTACAACTCAGAGAAGACAAGTAGTAATTTTATAGCATCTCACTACGCTTATGGACAGTGACTATAATGGGTTTGGTGGGGGGGACCTGGTGAAGTGGGTAGTTTAACAACCATAATATTGCACATGTAATTGTAGATTAATTTAAAAAAATCTACAGGTAATATAATGATTACCAGTGAATACCAGACCACTCCCACCATTTCTTTCCAGCGTGTCCTGGAGGTAACACCCACAGCAATATGGCAAGAAAGACCTCCAGGTAAACAAAAACCTCACACCAATGGCTACAAGTCTATGTATCCGGTTCCTTTTATCTGCCACGTCATGTCAGCTCTCAAAAAAAAGTTACAAGGCCAACTAAAGGCAAAAACACTGTCTAAACAGATAAAATGAGCATCCGAACTGCCTTGCAAATGAGTTTCAGCTCCAGGCAAGTTCGCTATTGATTCACTGTGACCAAAGACATTTACAGCAAAGGGTTCTTGGGGTGAAAAGGTTATACCCAACTTTATTTCGAGGTGGCAGGTCAGTCCCTGGGCGCTACCACCACTCCAGCCTCCCCTCCGCTCCCCTACAGCCTTCCAGCCCCGCCACCCCGTCTCCCGCCTAGCGGAACTCCTTACATTAACACAATAATGTCTTATTGCCTAAAGGTATGGAAGCGGTAGCATAGCAACAGGCCAGTTACATTTAAGTTCAGTGAGGATCCTGGCCATAGGAACCCCACTTTACCCACACTCCACCCCTCCAGGATTCTCGCCTTACAATCTACACGCTTTCCATCTTCCGCAATGGTCCCTGTGCGAGAAAGCTGGAGCACTGTAACCAGAGTCCACAACAGCAGCAGAGGATAACAACAACTTAGAGATAAAAATTAAGATACAGGTAACAAAAATTATAATAATCCTCAAGCCAAAGGAGGTTCTTAATAACAAAGGCTTTAGGGGCAATAAGATACATGTTTTAATGCCACCAACATAGGCAAATCTTGTCCATCATGTAGGATGCATGCAAGAGAGTGGTCCTGTGATAGGACTGTAGCAGGTAGGGGGTCCCTTCCAGGTCTGGCATACCATACTTTTACTCCTTTTCCCATGGGGGTTACCAAAGGGTCTGTATATAGTGCTACTGGAGGTGCATGCACTGGCCATAATGATAAAACAAAACTCCCTGGTAAGATGCTCCTACCTTCTGGCCGTTCAGGATATACTACTGTGACCTTTGGTGGCCACTCTGCTGTTATTCCAGGAATACACAGGAGGCCAGCTTCCAGGTCTTGTCCCCAAGGTGCCAGGAGAGCCAGCCATCGTTGGTCCATGTGTCGAAAGGTCCAAGGCCACGTCCACTCAATGGAGTCTCCGGGGTTCAGTGCAGTTGGTGCTGGCAGCAAGATGTTATTCTGGTGGCCGAACCTCGGCTTCAGTGATTCTTCCTTGGTTTGCAATTGCAGTTGTATAGGGGAGGCAGCCATATGTGTTAGCATGTCTACGGGGCTTAGGGCTTGCTTTCAGGGTCTCTCATTCAAATGTCGTAGCACGGTCCATAAGTGGACTGACCATCCCCACAGACTGTCGGTATCTGCCTTTAGTCCAGATTTTAACAAGCCATTGTGCCTCTCTATCATGCCTGCTGCGGTAGGATTGGATGGCACATGAAACTTCCACTTGATTCCCAGCTGTCGCACCTATTCTTGCAGTGTATGTCCAGTAAAATGGGTGCCCTGATCACTCGCAATTACCTGTGGTCGGCCACAGGCAGCAAAGAGACGCTCCAGGCCTCTTTTGGTCATCTGCTGGTCTGCACAATGGGTAGGAAAAACAACCAGAAGTCCAGTAGCTGTGTCCACACAGGTCATTGCATACTGATATCCTTCTGACACAGGTAGAGGCCCAATATAGTCTATCTGCCACCTGACGAGGGGTATAGGCCCCATAGCTATTGTCCCATGTGGCTATGGAACTCGGTCTAAGTCCCTTTTGGAGCACACGACACACTCCTGCCGGGCTCTACTAACTTCATTGAAGGTCAAAGGCAAGCCCCACTGACGGGCTACAGCCCACATTGTCTTGTGCCCCGCATGCAACAAATGCTGATGTAGCCATTGGGCTACATCAGAGGCAGGCTTTCCTTCTAACCAACATATCTGGGCCAATTTATCTGCTTCATCATTTCCTGGGGATGCCAGTGGCAAATGACCTGTGACATGGTATACTGTAATTATTTTAGTCTGACCACAGGCCCATAAGTCTTGCCACAATTCTTGCCCCCAAAGGGGTCGGTGACCAACCAGCCAGTTGGCATGGTACCAGGTTGGTAGCCACAGGGTCAAGCCCCGATAGGCAGCCTAGCTGTCAGTGCACACAACTATAGGTGAGGGCTCCTGGCTGATCACAAGCCATACAGTCCACAGCTCTTCCCACTGGCTGCTCTTCCCCTCACCATCTTCCCTCCATATTGTCTCAGTCTTAGGATGGAAAGCTATGGCCCTCCATTTTGGGGGCTGCCCATGGCTGGAGCCATCTGTGTACCATGCATCTTGGGTATAGGGGCTCTTCCCTCCTGATAGGGACTCTCTGCTACTAATGGTTCAAAGGCAAGATCTTCCTGCTTTTCACTAGTATATGTCAACAGCCCCAACACGCATTGGAGTTCTTCACTCAAGGGGCTACTAGAAAGGGCACTACACTGCTGTAGGTAAGCACCCCACTTGGCTAGTGTGGGTGTTTGTGCCACGCCACTCCTTGGCTTTTGGGTCCAGTCTCGTACCCACCCCAAAATGGGATAGGTGGTTATTACCTTTATCGGGGCCATTCCAGTGATGGGTTCTGTGGCCAGCAAGGTGTGATACATGGCAGCCAGTTGTTTTTCTATCAAAGTGTATCGTACCTCTGCCCCTTTCCAGAGTTGTGACCAGAATCCAATGGGTTGGCGAGTTCGTTCAAGCCGCTGCCAGAGACCCCAGCCATACCGTCTTCAGTCACATGAACGTCCAGCTCACAAGGCCTTGATGGGTGTATCACACTGAAGGCCTGCACGGCCTTGACTGCCTGTTTTGCTGTAGTAAAGGTAAATGCACATGTCTCATCCCAGCCCTACCTGACGCCCTTTCATACCAACTGGTATAAGGGCTTCAGAATTTGTGCCAAGTGCAGGATAAACACTCTCCAGTAGCCTAGAAGACCCAGAAACTCCTGTAGCAATGCTACAGTTGTAGGGGTAGGAAAGGCCTGGACTTTATCTATAACTGCTTCTGGTATCACTTTGGTCTTACCCGACCAGACGACCCCCAAGAATTTGACAGACAAACCAGGTCCCTGAACCTTGGTACTGTTCACAGACCATCCTTTCTCCTGTAGATGTTGCAGCAGTCTAGGTGCTGCACCTTCTAGATCTGAAAGAGAATCAGAAGTGAGCATGACATCATCAATATAATGGTACAGCCGCATCGTTGGTGGTTTCTCCCATGTAGCCAAGTCCTGGGCTACAAGTCCATGACAGATGGTGGGGCTGTGGAGGTAACCCTGTGGGAGGACGGTGAAAGTCCATTGCCGTCCTTCCCACATGAAGGCAAACTGTTCCTGACTTTCCTGCTCAATGTCAATGGAAAAGAAGGCATTAGCAAGATCTACCGCATAATGATATGCTCCTAGTTCATGGCTGAGGGTATCCATCAAGCTTGCAATAGAGGGGACAGCAGCATGCATAGGGGGTATGACCTTACTCAGTTCTCTGTAATCCACAGTCATACGCCAGGATCCATCTGGCTTTTTTACTGGCCACACTGGGAAATTGAACGGACTATGGGTGGGCTTTATAATACCCACCTTTTCCAGCTCCTGGAGAGTTTCTCCAATCTCTTTATGCCCCCCAGGCAGTTTGTACTGTTTGGTATTAGTCACCCGCCGAGGCACAGGCAAAGCTATGGGCGGGTGCCTAGCATGTCCCCTCAGAACTGCCTTCTCCACACGTACTCTCAGTCTGAACTCACCTGCAGTGGCCTGCAACCATAGACCCTGCAGGATATCAATCCCCAAAATATACTCAGGGATAGGAGATACATACACGGTATACTCTTTTGGGGGTAAACGCCCTATTCCCAAAGGGATTTGGGCTTGTTTCACTCTGATAGCCTTCCCCCCATATCCATCTTTGATAGTGGGGAGTCCCAGGGAACCACTAAGGGTTACCATGAATCAATGAACATTCAGCCCCAGTGTTCACCAGAGCCAGGACACATTGTATGTTCACTGGGGACCAATGGATAGCT